>VYZV01019629.1:8406-22868 GCA_013401275.1 Pandion haliaetus
GGGGCTTTCCACGCTTAACCTTGGCCCTTTTTTTTTTTTTTAATCTATCCAGTAGATACTTGAAGTCAATAAGCAGAGCTGATACTTACTTCGCTATGTTGTGTGTATAACTGAAATAATAACACAAAAAAAGCATTCATCCCCCCATCCCCATTCATTCTTGGTCTCACCTGGGAGCACTTCCAGCTTCCTACACAGAGTTTTGAAGTGTCAAAATTTGGTACTTTGAGGGTGGTTATAAAACTTTATGATCCGATTTATTTTTAGCAGCCAAAATTGAGGTAATGTTTTGCCTAGGAAATGCACGATCCAGTATTTTGAGGGACCACACCAGGAGGCAAGTTGCCTGTCTTGCAGAGCCTCAATTCAGGCCATGAAAGATGGATTTTTTATTCTCAGTTCTGATTCAGGCCTTCAGTGTGATGCTTGGATTTCTGCAGGGGTGCACACACAGATAATAATGACTTTTCATGTTTTGTTTTGTTTTATAAAGCAATCTGATACACCACAGTGTATGGCCAGGTAAGAGCCAGGAATTAGTCCTAAATAAAACACATGAGCATAAGAAGCTTATTTAAATTCAAAGTTATAAATAAAAATCATAATTGCCACCTGATTCTGGAGGCCTCCGAACTCCTTAAGCAACTCTTCATGGTATTGAAACCCGAGGAAATTAAAAGTTCTCTGAGGCCGCATTGTTTTCCTTCAGGATAAGCCTAATGCTGCCCTAGCCTAAACTTGCAGTTCTGTCATCGTATTTTGGCCATTTTGCCAGTTTACGTGCCATGACTGTTTGGTTTTGTACCTTCCATTGCACCAGCAGAGTCGCTGCATAATTGGCATGGTGAATTCCCTCTGGAAACTGATCCACACAGGAAAAAAACATGGAGAGACATGGATCTCTTCCCCTCCCCAGCCCTCATTTGATTCTCTGATCCAACTCACCCTGTGACCATAAACCATCTGGGGCAAAGAGGTAGGAATGAGCAGTTGGGTGAGAAGGTAAATTGTGAAGCAGTGCTTGCCACCGATTGCGTTACGGTCTCTCAATCAGTCAAGATGATCTGAGGGTGCAGTGCACAGGACAGCTGGTGTGATGAGCAGTTTGCTGCAGTATAACCAAGCTCTTTTCACCCTCCCTGGCTGCCTGCTTCTGCTGCTTCCCTTGTACTCTGTGGTGATCACTTCATCCCTCAGTGAATTAGTTTAGCTCACTAAGCTGGCAGAAAAGTATTTCCTTTATATGTGCATATAGATATATAGTTTTACTTTACTGGGTTGGTTACTGTTGTAGTGTTAGCTTTCCAGCATTATTGTCTTCCTGATCCAAGTGACCGCACACCCTTGGCACACACAGGAGGGAGAGGGAAGGAGAGACTGGAGGTGGAGAAGTTGGTGGGACCAATGGGAAGCTGCACCCGCAAAGGGCAGCGCGAGCCAATTGTGAAACAGCAGTCGGTGTACCTGCAGCTTGTGCATTTCAGCCTCCACATCTCCAGGCTTGAACGGGGTCCAGCAGTTGGCAGAGGTTCACCGAGAAGGCCAGCTCGGAGCTCACCTCGAGTGTATCTGTGTGCACTCATGACATGCAGCGGACTCTTAAGACATGACTCGGCCTGCTGATGAGAGCGTTAATTCAGAAAGCAGAAAAGCTGGGTTTAGCCTGAGGGGGTTTGGGACCACGAGACCTTGCTGCTGGCAAGTTTAAAAGCCAAGTAAAGGATGACAGGTTCCTGGGAGGGGTTAGGCAGCAGCCTAGCTGTTGAAGTTGGGAGGAGGAAGTTCTAGGGTTTGGCTTCTTTTCCAATCTATTCTTTCAATTTTTTATCCCATTACAGGTCTATGAAAAAAACCGCATACATGGTCCTGACTGCTAGGGCTAGAAGCTGACACTACACTTGATGGGTTGGCGGCCGAATTGCACAGCCTTCCCAGTTTTGTGTTTTTCCTGTCCCCTGTGAGTCTTCATTTCTTTTTCTTCTCCTGCCTAACTTCAAGAGAAGGAGTGAACTTTCTCTTTCAGTACAAAGCCAAGTGATAAGAGCTCTTCTCCAGGGTCGGGGGGGGGGGTGGGTTTGAACCTTCTCCGTGATGCTGGGCTTGAGTTTTTTGTGTTTGGGGTAAGTGCTGTCACTGGTGGGCCATTTTGTAGCCTAAGCTCTAGGAAAGGTAGGAGTTAAGGTGCTCTGGGCAAGGACCGTATCTTTTGTATAAAGAAACTTGAATGCCTGCATCAGGTTTCCTGAATGCCTGTGTGGGGAAGCTAAGGTATTTCAGCTTTTAAATAGGCTGCAGCTAAGGTTAGATGTTACGTGTGCAGCGATACAGTAGATTGTTGCTGCCTGAAAGGTAGGTCTTGCCCTCGAATTATGCTGCTCAGTTCTGTTGTCCCATCCATTCACTCTTAGTGTCTCTAAACCTTGGCTGATTGCACTCCAAGCCAGTTCAGCTTACAGAAATCTGTTTTGGATTGGTTTTGGTTTTTTTTTTCTCAGGTTAGTTTTATGAAATCGCAGTGAATTGACTATGCTCAAGTCAGCACTGGAACCAGTACAAGGAAAGGGAGAGTGTGTCTGGATTCACAACATCCCCTTTCAATGACAACAAGGTATATGAATGGGTCCAGCATTAATGCATGTGTAAATTTTTGCAGCAGAGTGTAAACCTGCTTAAGCAGTAAATACCTTTTAGCAAAGCGTTGAAGTGCTTTGGATGCTGCACAGTGCAACATTTTAAATATACCTATGTGTTACCATTGTCACTCCACTCTCAGATCAGATTTTGTTGAAAGTAAGACACTAAAAAGTATCTTTTTAAACTACTTTGTTTTGTGGCACCTGTTTCACACAGGTTTTCAAGATTTGTCTCACCAAAGCAAAACACAGTCCACCCAGGTCTCTCAATAAGGAGCACAGAGAAAACCCAACAACACTGGAGCTTAATTAAAAAAAAAACAAAACCTGTCTGAAGCAGTGAGCTGCCACCAGCTGTACCCTTTACTGTTTGTGCTATATTGCGTAGATCTTATTTTAATTGCATCTTTTTACTGCTTTAGTTAGGGGTGATGTAATAAGGCAATGGCTTATTACGAGACTCCACCTAGTTGAGATAAAAATACTTATGTAACTTGCACCACACACTTATGATACGAAACTGAAACTTGGGAAGAAATTGCTTAAGGAGTTTATATTTTCTTATAGAGTTACCTTCATAAATACAACCAAGGAGCTGAGTTTAACAAGTCTCTGCACAGGGTCAGTTTGAGAAAGAGTCAATGGCTCCTGTCCCTTCCCTCTTAATAGGGAAGGGGCAGCAGCTGAGTTAGTGAGCTCATCTCACTTCTACCTGTATTTGAAATCTCACTGTGCCTTATGGAGGAATCAGGATGGGGAAAGCTATCAGATACTGTTGATTTTGCCTTCCTCACTTTATTTTCTCTGCTCCACAGGCCCTGACCTAGTGGAAGAGTTGCCCAGCTTCTTGGTGAGCCCTACCTTTTGTGGAGGATAAAGGTCTCTAGGCTGATGCTCATCCCTGCTGACTTACTACTGGCAACCTCAGGGACAGGCTCTGGAAGTCAACTTGTCTTCACTCTATCCTTGTGTCCTCTCCTCTTGGATACACGGAGTGATTAGCTTGTTTTTGCCTTCCTGTTCTTACTTCATATAAGGACCTAGTAATAGACCCTTGCCTGAAATGCCGCTTGTCTTTATTTTAAAACATCTTTTAAACAAATATATCTTCCTTCTTTACAATATCAGGCAATGGTTGCTGACGGTAATTGCATCCCATGTTTTGGAATCTTTAAGGATTTCACATATTGCTTCCAAAAAACCTGAGTGTGTGATAATCCTCACAGAAGAAATATCTACCTTGTGAATGGCTTTTGGTCTTTTGAGAACAAATTTTTGACTCTTGCATTAGTAAAAAAATAAAAAGAAATGTCGCCTCTTGGAATTTTTATTTTTAATGCAAGATCTTGCTGGGCAGCAGAGGGCCTACACAACATCTTTCTATGTCAGTGTGAAAAAGAAAGGCTGCCACTTCTAGATTTGAGCTTCTTAAACGGGGGTTGCCACCAGAAGTTCTTCTCAAGCTACATCCCTAAATAAAAGTTGCTAGGATACCACTTGTGGGATGCACAGATAACACTGAGTTTCAAAACAAATGGCTGAAACGTATTTTTTACTCACATTTTGTTATAAAATGGTTAAATTTTATTTGAACATATGACACATGGCTTGTTCTATTTACTGGCTCCCATATAAAACTTTATGCTGTATATTATTAATTTTTTTCGACTGACAGTAGTATTAGAATGTGTTACTTCAGGGAAAAAAAGTAAGTGATTCTCTGGCTGAGTTGCCAGAGTGGTGAGTTACTTTAGCTGGCAACAGTGTCGCTGGATCTTCAAGCCTGTCCTACTATTTTTAAGCGGTAGGATTAATGGAGCGTGAATGTGCATCATGCACCTTGCTTCATAAGGTTCATATGCATAGGACTATGCATAGCCTTACTTTTATGCATAGCCTCATTTTGAGATAGAACTTCTGGNGTAAGTAGTTTTTAACTGCAAAAAATACCTGGGGTGGGACAGAATTTACTTTGCAAGTTTAGAACCAACAGGATGTGCTGCTTCTGCTCTGCAAAGTTTTTGATCCTTACTCTGAGACCATTTGCATGCAAGTTTCTGTCCCCTCTTCCCAGCTGGAATGGCTGGACTTTCCCGTTTATTGGCTAGCTGCACAGTGTCGTCAATGGGGCGGTAGTATTGGGACAGGGGTACTACATTTTAACCAGAGGCTGTTTATCTCCTTTCTCTTTGCACATCTGAACTCTTGAGTACTACTTTCCTCAGACTGGCAGCACGTAGGATAGAGTAAGTATGTTCTCTGTTTGGGTTTAAATCTCTGCACTCAGTTCTGAGGTACTTGTAAGAAAATTACGTAATGTGTGTAGCTCAACTTACCATTGATAAAATTGGCCTTAAAAATTACTATTTAATGATGACTGTCTCTGGACAGCACTGGAAACATGCTTCTTTGGTTGAACTTCAGTATAGGGGATAGCTGCCTGCTACATTATGTTTATTCTTTTATATTGCATTCTTTTGTCCTAGGTTACTGTCTTTATCTAATTCATCCCTTTGTTGTAGTCAGTCCCTTATTCTTTTATCTTTTCTTTTTGCTTGTATTGTAATATAAAAGAGGTTTAGCATAACTTGGTGTCCCAAATATGTATACCATAACTGATAATGTTTACCCCAACGTGGGGTTTTTTATTGTAAGTAATCCTGGAGTTTTGTAATCAAAACATTTCTGCAACTTTGCAACATGTATATTTGTCAGACACTGTTGATTAGAAAGCTATTGGTCTGCCCCAGCCTGAAACTACAATTAAATTTTAACTCCAGTGTTTTTAGTTCATAATGAACAACTCAGTGTTAATTTTCTCTGTTTTATCCTTCTATTCATGTTTATTTTTATTCTTTATTCTGACTGGATGTTTTGCCTAAGAGTTATCACTCTCTGAACAAATCATTCCTTCATTAATGGATTAAAACACCTTAGCAAATGGCATAGGAATACCTTCTAAAACACATGTGGGCTTTTCCTGTCTAAAGTTTATTACAGAGGGCTTGGATTTAAAAATCAGGTTCACCATACATATCGCATAGTGTCCTCAGAGCAGAAGCCATTTCCTGCATAGTCCAGGTCCTCAGGAAGGACAGGTTTCTCCAGGGTCACAGCTATCAGAGCAGCTTTATTAAGTCAAGCTGTAGCAGCTGATGTGAGGGAGAGGCACATGCCCCTGCCTTATCAGTTGGTTGAAAATCTGCTTTCTATCCTGTCTTTTTGCTTTTCCCTTAGATATCTGTTAGGGTTTGGGGTTTGTTTTTTTTTTCATTTTCTTTTCTTTTGTTTAAGATGTGCTTTGTGCTAGTCATCTTCTCTTGTCCTCCAGCAGAGGAGGGTACTACAAAGGAGATCTGACTTTTTGCTGCTCTTGGAAACAGAGCTGTCACCTGTGTATATTCAAGCTGCATCATGTGTTGGGCTTTTTCCTCTGAGCTCACCTTGGGAGGCACTGTACACATTGGCAAGCACAGGTCAATGACCAGCTGCTTAATGAAGAGGCACAGGGAGCAACCAAGGGTTGCGTGCTACGTGTGCTGGGATTACAACAGGGAGACTGGTTGTTCTTTTTGACTAAAACTCTTATCTGGGCTGCATTCCTCCTTCTGATGAATGGGAGGTGATTCGTACAGCAGAGGGACACATCTGACCTCTTCACTGGACATACAAAGCCCTTTGAATAAATTGTGCCATTTTCAGCACTAAACTCCTTTGTGTTTATTCTCATTACTTAAAATGCTTAAGCCATTTTTTATAGGTTTAGATTGTTATTTTGTATATGTTAAGATTTAAAGCTTTTAGATTGTCTTTTGCAAGTAGTGCATGGTGCACTTGGGCTTAGGACCACCTGCCAATTTGTAGCTGCTCGCTTTTGGCTCTGCTGAATAGCTTTTTCAGGGACCGTTTGACTTCTGTGAATAAAACTCTTACTTTAACCAGTGCAGTGGCTTTGTTTGTATATGTAATTTATATATGGTTGGACAAATGTGACTCTTAACAGTTAGTTATTCTTTGAATAGCTTGGGAGGCTATCCTTTGCTTTTCAATGAACTCCAAATAAAGATATATGTACTTATTTTGTAAATTATGTACTTACTTAATTTCTTTATTTACTGTTTTCTGAATTCCAGCGGGTTTTTTCAGTGTAAGTGAACTCTTCTATTCCCTTGCTAGCTGTGTGGTATCATTGTCGGGATAGCAATTCTGAGGTGACGTACATCAGTAAATAAGTAGAAAATACGCAGAGAAGTAAATATGTCTTAAAAAGCAAAGACTAACTTTCAAAGCTGCTGAAAGAAAAAATTGTAATATTGACATCACTCCAATATGTGTAAGTTATGTGTACACACACAGATAATGACATATGGAGGGCAAAACTGAGACAGTTCAATTCATTTTTGTGACCATGTTGTTCCCAAACTGCTGAAAAGGTTTTGGACAGCTTAAAATTGTAATGAAATTGCAGCCTTTGTTCATACACTTACTTTCTGCAGGCCAAGAGAGCGTTAATGTGTTTTTCTAAAACTTGGTGGAATAGGAGAGAGGAGTGGATGTCCTGCAGCACTTTCTCAGAGCTAGCTCCTTTATCAGTGACACCTGGTATTCCCTGTTGTTTGCCTCATGGTTGTTCTCTCCTAAGGAAGGGCAGAGCTGGAAGTTGTTTTCCCTGTCTCATTGCTCTTAGCCTTGCCTTTTCATTAAGTATTTAGAGCTCTTTCAGATAATACCTCTAAAAACTCTTGAGTGGTCCCATTCAGCTCTTAACACTGTAATACTGTGTTCATACAGTTCATACAGTATGTTCATACAGTTAGTTCATCAGAAGGGCTTTGCCCTTTGCAGATTTGGATTCTCCAGGAATTTCTATAGGCTACAAATCACAGCCCAGTCACTCATAAGGGTTTTTCATGTATCACAGACTTCTGTATAACTTGGAGCAGTTGCCAATCTGACTAAAGGAAAACCAAGATGGATTGCCCTGGGGGTTACTTCTGTGTTCTGGAGCAGTTCAGTCGTTGACATTTAGTTTATACCACATCTGATTAAGTCAGTTATCCATTTTCAGGTACATTTTTTTAAACCAACAAAACCCTTCGAAAAATACTGTTGCCTGAAACAAAGTGACAGTCATCTCTGTTGTGAGTTGTGTTGCACCCAGCACTTAAAACTGTGGTCTGTGAAGCTCTCGCTTTCCTAACCTCACGCGGCTAATTCTGGCTGTTTTGCTTGTGTTCTGGTTTTATGCAGACTAATGGCTGATCGGGTGCTTGTGATTGGCAGTGGAGGGAGAGAGCATGCGCTGGCCTGGAAGTTGGCCCAGTCCCCACACGTAAAACATGTGTATGTTGCTCCAGGAAATGCAGGAACAGCTGACAATGGAAAAATTTCCAATTCAGGTAAAACAAAAAAAAAACCAAAACATTTTTAAACTTGGTAGCTCAACCAGTAAGTTGTTCTAGTCATTGATCTGAAATCACAGCTGTTAATAGGAAAAGGTTATTATTATTACTATTTTTTAAGGTTTTGGACCTGTGAAATAGATCATATAGAAGCAGTTAAGAGAAAAAAATGTCTGAGCGAAGCCTTGTGCAACTACCACTCATTTTATGTGATCTCAGTTGTGATACCTAATTCTTCAGGTTTGGGGGTGGAGGATGCAGCCAAAACCCCATCTGTCTGATGCACGTTCCTCTGAGAATACAGCTCGGGGACAGCTGCTGTGGTTCCCACCTCCCAGCAGCCTAGCAGGGAAGAGGTGGTGGTTTCTCTTGTTACGCACTGCAGTTCAACAACTGGTTGGTGAACAGCTGAAAAGTGCCTGAAGCAAATGCCAGCACCTAAAGTACTAAATTCACTATTATATTCTCAGAAGTGCATGGGAGCCCTGTGATCCCTACGACCTTTGATAGAATACTTTCTCACCTGAAATGTTCAACCACAGAAAAGCATTCATTCCTTTGGTGTAGTGACCTTAAAAAGTTAAGGTTCTTTTCAAATGTTTCTCTCTTTGTACTGACTGCCTGTTTTGAGCTTCTAGCTTAATATGTTAAGCTCTGCTTGGCTGTAATTGAAACTATTCAGTTACTAGTTTTAAGAAATCAAGCTTAAGGTATTTCAAATTGAGCATCCAAAATTACATGCTGCATTTAAAAAAAATACTGGTCTAAGGTGCTTGCCTGGAGGCACACAGTGAGTCAGTACAAAGCCAGGGTTAATTACCCAGAGACTCCTGTCTTGTGTCCTTTACATAACAGATCCTGAATTAGGTACTTTAAACAACTGACTTAAGTTTCCACTTTAAAACGTGATAACATATGAAATTAAAGTTAACATCGTAAGCATGTGAACATGAATTATATACATCAATTTTCTGCATTCATATTTGTATGTGAGTAAAATCTTTCTTTGTTACCATCTCATGTGGAAACATGAATCCTGTCATTCTTATACAGCAGGTAATTATTGTATTTAATTCCATTGGAATGCTTAATTACAGGCTGTTTAAATAACTTTGTCCTTAATTTCTTTGACTAGTCACAGTATCGTAAGTAGTTTTTTGTTCTATTTGGCCTCTGAGGAGAGGGCCCAAGGAAGAGCCTGACAGGAAAGTCATACTTTTCCTTCTCATCCCAGGAAGTCAAACAAAAATGTTTACCCTTGTGCTAAATGGAGACAATGCCAGTCTTTATGGCCTGCAGAATGTTACAAGCAGTGTCTTTTAAAAACTGCTGTGCTTTTCTCTCACCTTGTTATTCCATAAAAAATACTTCACCCTCAGCAGTGGAAAATATTTGAGCATGTGCGTAATAATGCTTGAGCCAGGTCCATGAAATCTACCATGTGTACTATAATTTTTTTTTCTAGACTATGGGCTCACACATTCTTTGGGAGAGAAATCCTCAGGGGAGGAATAATCTAGAATTTGTGAAGAGTTTGACTTCTTTGGTTTTTAAGGAAATTATTTGTCTTACCTGCTCAGGCATTTTAGTCCTTCCACTGGGGTCTAGATTTTAACTTGGGAGAAAATGGAAAACAGCTTTACAGAAGCATGTGAGTCCTATTATATTGTGTGAGCCTGGGCAAAGACGTCTGTGAAACTGCTAGCATTGTTCCTGGTTTTTTGGTATAATCAAGATTTGGCTCTGCAAGTTCATCCTCCCTTCATAGTTCATGAGATTGCCTTTAATTAGCATTGCAACTCTGGTTCTCAGATGATTTCTGAAACATACAAAGGTGAACTTAAAATTATAAATAGCCTTAAATCCTTCAAACCTTGCCTGTATCTAAGTCAAAAAAAGTTTTCATGGTTAATTTGAGTCAATAATTGTTTCTGACAATAAAGACAGATTAGGTTGAGTGATTAAACATAGTTTTATATCCAATTTATATTTAATTAGCGGGGCAATTTTGGTGCCAGAAGCATACAGAACGGCTTGCTGAATCCAGAGATAGACATATGCATGTCTGGGAATGGACTTTAGCATCCTGACACCTCCTTCCATCACGTTTTAGCTCTCAGTGTAACTTACACTCTTATCTTTAAGGTCTAGCTTTGAAAACCTTGGTCCAAGGTCCTTCTGTCTGGTTCGAAAGGAACATTTAGCTGTCATTTTGAGAAATGAAACACAGCTACAAGAATGTCCCCTTTCAGTCTGTATCCTGAGGAAAATTATGTTTGGGGGAAAAGTTAAAATTACATATTAACAATGTGATTTTTTCCTTTCCGTTTGTTACTAGGACATTTCCATATGTAAATCTTGTGCCATAATCACTGTTCCTATCACTAGTGGATCAGACCTGTGGCAAGACAATTTGGGATGAAAAGTACAATCACCTTACAGGCTCTTTCCTTTCCCTGCACCTCTTTGCATGGATTAAGCTCATGGGGAACAGGGATTGTCCCTTTTCAGTTGCCCACCAGAGCTCCCACTCTCTTTAGTCAGGATCTGCTGTTCTCCAGCTGCTTTCACAACAGGCCCATGGGACTGAAAGACAATATTGACCTTTATGTTAATCAGTACTTCAAAGCCAAGGGTGTTATGCTTTTGTTTTTGCTGTCTTGTGAGCCAGAAGTCAATTGGCATAAATTGCACACGGAAGTCAAAGGCCTTTGCTACGCCTTACTTACAAATGTTGGTGGAACAAAATAATTGAACTATTAAATAGGTATCAAGTAGTTAATTTTTATTTGTGTTCAGTCTGTTTTTTTCCCCCACTCCACCCAAATAGGGCAAATCTGTAAACAAAACGTAGGTTTCAGATAGTTGCTTTTATACCATCTCTTAGGCAGAAATAGCTGCTTCTCATGTGGAAGCAGGCAATTTATTCATATAGGGTGGCAGGAGCACAAGTGGGCACTGCCACAAAATTGTGTCTGTTTGTCTACAGAAGCTGCTGTATCACTGCCTCTCCTTTCCCTCTCCTCACTTCCCTGTAAACTAGCTGGAAGAGACCATCAGCTTCTGGCGTGGCTGCTGGTACAGTCACTAACAGGAGATCGCGCACAAAATTTCAAGCAGTCCAGCTGCGCGGAGGGTCTGTGCTGTGCTGTACTGTGCCTCCTTTGCCAGCTTCGTGCCCTGATGCGTTAGTCTCCTCCCCGCAGGGGCAGCCAATCCACGCCGGACCACGCTCACTGCTTTTTGGGCTCTCTCTGGGTTCGTGCTCCCATCCTCTATAGACCTTGGCTTTATTTACTCTTGATAAAAGCAGTGGAATTGCATTGCATTGCATAATTTTTTTATCATGAGACTTGACATTATTGTCTTTCATGCAAGCTTTTTCTTTTGTTTACACAGTTTTTGGCATTCCAAGTGTCGTCATATTAAATGTTTGTTTATGGAAAGATAACAGCTGTAAAAAACTAAGACCAAATATCCTTACCCACAATTACAGCACCTGCCCTTATTTTCAGCCTAATGTAAGAAAAAATGTTAAGATTCCCCTTTGTTTCAGTGGGGTCAGTTTAGCGCAGCAATTTTTAGCTGGCACTACTGGTATTTTTTGCTTGTGAGTTATTTTTCACTTGGATCCTTCGCAATGCTTCTTGTGCTGGCAAACAGGATGTTCCTAGAGATGAGACCAGTTTACTGTATGGCAGTGTAGGAGAACCACAAATTTTTTTTCTCACCTTCAAGAGCAAGGTGGGTTAACAGTGCATGTGGAACCACAGCCTTTGCCTGGGGGTTTGGTGGTGTATTTTGGTCTAAGCTTTGCATGTAAGTCTATGTATTAGTGTATGCCTCACTCTTCCAGATTCACAGTGACCTGCCATTCAAGAATATGAGACTGGTGAAAATGCTGCTTTAGTGTTATGTGATAAATAAGTGCTAAGCATCAGTAATGAATGCAGCCTTACTGCCCTTTTATATCTTCAACAGCTGTTTCAGTCAGCAATCATGCTGCACTTGCCCAGTTCTGCAGAGATCAGGAGATCAGGCTGGTTGTGGTTGGTCCAGAGGTTCCTCTTGCTGCTGGTAAGAGAAAGCAAGCTAAAAATCATAGCCTTCATAATTTAGGAAGAAAAGTAAATTTTAGTCCCTATTTTCTGTGCACCACTCAACAGGAATGGAAACAGATCTTCCTTTGCAGTTTCCCTGAAATTCAGGGTTGTGCTGTGATGAAAATTAATTTCTGAAGGGTATTGTGTGAGCAATATAACAGTTAAAATATCATGAGATGTTCAGTTTCTTTTGAAGTGCTTGGGATTAGTAGAAGACGTATCAAAGTGTTTCCATTTAAGAACCTTAACTAGAGTTTTGATTTTCCTATGGAATTTTTATTTTTTTAAATAATAATTTGAGACTTCATAAAAAAAAATTATAAACATGCTGATAATTTTTCTGTTTTAATCTTTCACATGATCAACAATTGTCATCTTCACAAAAGACTAATGTCGACTTTTTAGCTAAAAGCGATAATAAAACAAGGGGGGATTGTCATCTCTTACCAAATGCAGCATATATTCTTAGCCCCAGATATTGCAGGGTTACCTGCTCCTGATTACAGTTAAGAATGCATCTAAGGCCCATTTGGTAAAATAGGCAGTTGGTAGATTTATATGGCTTATCATTCCTGACATACTTGTTCCAACAAATCAGTGCGTCTGTACACTTGGACTACCTGAGTCCTATAAATCATCTGGTGATTTATAAATTTTTTGTGTGTTGTCATTTTTAGGAATTGTTGATGACTTGACAGCAGCTGGAGTAAGGTGTTTTGGTCCAACAGCAAAGGCAGCTCAGCTGGAGTCCAGTAAGAGCTTTACCAAAGCCTTTTTGGATCGTCATGAGATCCCAACTGCGAGATGGAAATCTTTTAGTGATCCTAAAGCAGCATGTAGCTTTATTAACAGGTAAAATTCTTATCATTTTAGAATTTTTTTTTTACAGCAATGTGCAGTGTGCGAGGTATCCAAAGCAAACAATCAAATGGTTACTTCTGTATCAATACTTTTGGGTGTGATAGAACATCTGTAAAGGTTTTAAAGGATAATCTAACATGACACTATCACACTGCAATAAGTCTGATAATTAAATGGTTCTTATTTATTGCTCTAAAATGAAAATAAATTTCAGTGTTCAGTTTACAGGAGGATATAGGGCAAGCTTTTATTTTTTTTCAAATTGCCTGCTGTGGTAACACAGCTTGCAGTCTGATAGTCATATGTTCTGCCTTCTTTGTATCTTTCCTCCACGAATATAAATTCTGCATTGGATACTTACTTGGCAAATGATGATCTATCTGCTCATCAGAATACAATCCAGGTGACCCAAAAATGATACAACAATAAATTATTAAAAGGAAAGCAACCTTTCAGAACAGTAATGAAATTCAGTGGTGGGGAAAAAACAGGAAGCAGAAATCGTTCACAAGCCTAGACCAACAAGAGAAGCCTGGTTTTTGTTTGTGTGTTATTCAATAAGGTAAAATAGTTGCTATGAAAACTGATAAGTATTTTGATCTTTCAACTATTGAAATGTTCAAAATGCCTACAGAGTGTTTACTGTTGAATCTCTCTTCTCTGTCTTTGAAGTGCAAACTTCCCTGCTTTAGTTGTAAAAGCTAGTGGCCTGGCAGCTGGCAAAGGAGTAATTGTGGCTTCAAACAAGGAAGAAGCCTGCAAAGCTGTTACTGAAATCATGCAGGTGAGTAGAAACGTCATGCACTATCTGGAGGAGTTCTCACGCAAAATAAGTTGTTAACCATCTCAGAGTCTCAAAAGATATTCTTTATTTCTATGTAATAGGAACTTGGCTAAAAGACATAAATTCTTTTACCATTATTTGGACAGCTAGGAAGTTCTGTCATACTTATTGCTTGAGGCAGCGTACTCTTTTTAGGCATAGTTCCTGTAGACTGAAATAAAATCATTCTTAATGAAAACCCACACTTATTTCCATATGGATTTCCTTCTTTTTTTTTTACCATTTGAGGCTGCTGCAATCAAACAGGTACTACAGTGCTGTAATATTAACACTGTGATTGAGCGGGATCCTGACAAGAAACATCAGTTTTAGGACTCCAGTCACACAGCACTTAAATGTGTAGTAAAATTCCAGTGGAATTATTTCAAGTTAAGTATACATTTACGTAGGATATTCAACAAATATATTAGCACCATCAAAATCTGAAGAGAAGCAAAATGAAGCAATTTCATCTGAACAGTTAGGAACACAGAGCTGGAAAATACAACACATACAGGTCAGGTCTTCATCTGGCGTCAGCAGCACAGCATCTACAATTCAGCGGAGCTGTGCTGATCATAGGAGACGTTATCTGACACACTTGTATTTCAAGAGTCAGAATATAGGGTCTGCACTCACA
>VYZV01019639.1:16238-31059 GCA_013401275.1 Pandion haliaetus
ATAAGACATTTTACATTGATGTTTTCTTGTTTAATTACTGTGATTTTTATTTTTTTAGACAGTTTACTTTTGATAACATTCTTGATGTTGCCAAAATTTTCATAGATTCCTAAAGAAATGCTAGAAGGTACCATTTTGATTATAAAGTCTATAACATTCTGAATACCTAGGGTACGGTTTTCCAGTTTTAACTGATTGGAAGACACACAAAAAGAGCAGCCTGCACGACCACTGCAGAATAGCTAGCCTATGACTTTCTGCTCAGCAGTTTGGATTTTTACTATAAAATGATAGAAATTCAGTGAAAGCGGGCCACACTACTCCTATACTGAGTATGCATTATCTTTGTGAATCCTGAAAATAGTCACAAAAAAATAAGTTTTGTCTTACAATCTGATCCTCTTTGACAGGTCCTTGTGCTCTTTCAGTGCCTCTTTTTTTAATTCTTTGGGAACGTAGGCGGATATGAGTTTCCAGGCTTGTGAGTGTGGTTGCATAATCAGTGAGCACAGAATCAGCAAACAAGTTTGGAGACTAAAACTTCAATCGTTGTCCAGCATTTTTAGTGATATGGAAGCATACTGTTTTATAACATTAAGCATTTAATGATGGAATGTTATGTATGTCTAATGAGAATAGAAGTTGGAGCATGCTTTGGTACATGTTGCATGTTTGTATCCTCATAAAATGCTCAGAACAAACAAAAAACCTAAACTTCTCAGCTTGGATTCTCACAACACTATTTTCTGTATTTGCTTTCTGAACTACAGGGGATCCTTTTTCTCCCCTTGTGAATTCCAGTAGGACACCAAAATTGAGCACTGCCAACCTTACCAAAAAAAAAAAATCATCTCTAAAATCATCAGGAAACTTAGGTATTTAAAATATGTTCAGGTATTAGAACTTTGTTTTACGTTATTTCAGACGCAGAGCTATGTATTTTAGCACAAAATCATTGTGTCCTTGCGCTTTATCCTAAAAAATAGACTACAGTTACTTTAAATTGACTGGGAAGATTAAGTGAAGACAGGCCTCAATCCTGAGAATTTTGTGACTTGTTTGTACCCTTTGTCTTTTTACCGGCTAGAACTTTGTGAATTGCACTGACTTTCTAAACACTATGTAGGTAACACATGACCTTTGCTGTGTTTTAGTGCTGCTTTGGTTTTATATTGAAATTAGAGATGAAATCTGATTGAAAGTCTAACAGTACTCTCCAACTTTATTTAGACATCCACTAGGATCATTTGTTTCTCATGAAAAACAGAATTGTAATAATCAAGTGCCTCTAGGCCAATGTTGAATTAACTTTTGAACACCTATAAGAGTGTTTGTGGCCTGTGCAAATAACTCGGTTATAGTAATTATCACTGCAATTAATTTCTAATGATGGGAAACCTAAAGTGCTACTGGTAGCAAACTCCACATTTAATTTAATCAGGATGGGTAATGAGATTAGCTTTCACAACTGAGCTGTGTTCCAATTCCAAACGATTTAAATGTTTTCCCCTTTTCAGTTGTACTAAGGTAAATTACTGAAGAGACAGAGATGGTTATGTCACATGCTCAAACAATTTTATGTTCCGTAAATACTCATTAAACAACGTTCAACATCTTTCTGCACTTTTAAGCTAACATAAAAGGAAAGTGTGCTTTAATCAGACTGTATTTAAATCAAACATTGACAGTAGCTAGGTTGTTAAACTGAGCAACTGAAACTCCTGAGTAATTTCTAGCCTGTATCCCTTAATGAGGTTGGAGACCACTGCAGTTCAACATAATACAATAATAAAACATTTTAATCAGTATTAAAACTTTAATTAGGCCTGTAATGATGCATGCCTGTTCTTGCTGAAAGCATGGGTCAGTGAATTCCTCAATGAGTGCCTTACGGTAATTGAAAACAAGCACACATAAAGTATGTCTAGGCTGCATTGTCTTATTTTAAAATGTGGTTGTATCTTTCTTTAAAGGTGGAGTAACTTTCCTCTGATTGAAATGAGAGATACCAAGATCCAGGGGTACCCTATCATTTTCAGGATTTATTTGTAGGTAACAGCTGAGACTAACAAGTCCTGACTGTAACAGTAATTATTTTTAAATAGCCTTTCTTCAAAAATACAGTCTCTAATGTTGCCAAAGGAGAAATTTAACCTTTTCACAGAAACTACCAAGTGCAAATTGTTTTGTTTTGTTTTGGGGTGTGTTTAGAACAGACTAGACCCCCCCAAGCTACCTTTTGGTCTTGGGAAGCATAAAAACCAATGGCTGTTATGATCCAGAACTACCGCAGTAACATAGTTTCTTCTTGCAACACAAACCTCCCCCAAAGTAGCACACCAGAAAGTTGAAGTATTAGATAAAAAGTATTTTGGAGATCGCTTAACTCCTGCAGTTCACAGTCTTTAAAGCCTAGGTAGCTTGTGACGCTTTCAAACCGTTCCAGCAGTTCCTCTATCAGAAAGATTCAATACCAAAGGGAAGGACATATTTCAGTGACTATGTAGTACAGCGTTCAGCAGACCCAGCTCCTTAAAATAGTAAAATAGAAAATGTCAAGGAACAAAACCACTTACCAGCTCAGAGGAGAGCAACACACGCATCAACACAGCGCTTGGAGAGAGCGAGCAGCTGCTTCGCTGTCCCTCATTTAAAGGCTTGCCTGCCAGAGCAAAGCATGCTGGGGAAGGCTGGAGCAGCGGTGAGTAGTCAGTGCTGGCGGAGGTATGGGGCTGTGGGTCGGTCTGGTGGTGAAAAGGGCTACGTTTCCTCTTCTGGAGGTGGGGTGTAAGAGTCTGAGACTTCTAGGAGGTAGGTGGTGGTTTAGTTGTCTGATAATTGTTTTCTCTACTTCATGTGTCTTGCTGTGATCTGTGTTCACTGCATTAAAAATGTGCAAATTTTTTTAAGAATAACTTCACATGTTCCTAAACTACATCATCCTGATGCACCTTATTTCCAAATGGTTGCTGTGGCATCGCTGTTCATTGTATGAAGTACAGTCCACGCCCAGGAACAACCCTCGTGGCAATGCATTTACTGAAGTCTTATAACTAACTAGCAGTGGGAATGGCACCATCATGACTTCGGGTGTACGTTAACCTGTTGTCCGCAAGGGCTGTTAAGCTGCGCGTTATCGGTGCAATTGTGTGAATTACTTTTTTAGATCGGAGACAAAATGTTACCAAGTAGCCGGAATGTTTTGAGGGGAGAAAAGCCTTTGAGATCCGTAAGTGTATTTTCATTTCTTGTTTCGATGTTCTGCCGGTGAGATCTAACATAGTTATTTTATAATATGTTGTTGTAAAGAGATGTAATGACTATTACTAAATAAATTGTGTAATTTGAAAAATCAGTCTTTTGGTTGGTTGTACGTTGGGATGGATTGAGAAAGGTGCAGTTAGCGAATCAGCTTTGTTTCAGTCCATATGGAGGAAAGCAAAGTATTTTTTCAGCAGGAAGTTTTGACTTTTCTCCAGCTTGTCACAGTGCACGTATCACTGACTTCTTGAATCATCTTTGTGTTTTAACACCTTGCTGACTTCTTTTCTCTGTTACAAGTTAAAGGTGTATCAGCTGTGATTTTACCAGTCATCACCCACTTCAGCGAGGTCAGTACGCTAAGGCAGTTACTCATTTAAGTAAATATAGTTTACTTTGACCAATAGGGATCTGCTTGTTTCCACGCTGTAGCTCAAGCTTTACTATTCTTTCTTACCTGATGAAAAGAAACGTGCATTCTTTGGGAGAGAAAAATTACATGCCAGGTGCTTTACTTAAACAGGATGTCGTGATACAGGTAAGCTTTTAAAAGTCTACATGTTCTTGCAGCAGGGAGAAGCAGGATGTGCACAGCTATACATACAGCTGTCCAGCATGTCCTTTCCTCATTGGTGGTGCCTGAGTGCAGTCACATCTTTGCACGTGTAGTACTGCTCTTAAAGTGAGGGTTTGGGGAGTTTTGTCATCATGTTAATTAGGTACAGGCAGGACTTCTGTAAGATGAATTTAATTAATGGAATGTGATCATAACGTGGTATGCTCGCACGGAGGGGATTCTGGGTTCCAGAGAACGAGGTTTCTCAAAACCTCCTTGTTCATCAACAGTTACCAATAGCATGGCCCAAGCTATTTGTTTAAAGCCCCAGGAGCTGGCCATGGTTTTTAGCATTCTATAATGAAGAAAATGCTCAACCTCCTCCTGCTCGCCTAAGCCTGCTCCTTTCACAGCCACAGTTTTCCTTCTAAAAGTGCTGGTACTAGCCGGTAGGCCTGACCTACGGACAATCAGCTTTCGTATGGCTTGGCTACACGTTACATACTTGGAATGTTATTTTAAAAGGGGGAGAACACAAAGATTAATGCAGTTGATAGGCAGACAGATTAAATACTAATATCCACATCATTACTTAAATTTCAGACCTTTACAAATATGTAATAATCAATAAAACGTTCTTACTACGTTTAAAGTCTGTAAGTACCAGATTACTGAAAATCCCACTACCTAGGGACCCGATGATTTTTTTTAATTCAGGTTTTTTTTCCCTCCCTCGTCACCCATCGCAAAGCTTTCTGTGGCCAAGCCAGCTGTTCCTGGTCCTCAGCCATGTCAGTCCTATACTGTAGTAAGCTTTTTTGTAGCGGTACTCAAATACTTGTATCTATCTGTAAATACAGAACAAGTGAAGATACGATTTCAGAAATTGCACAGTAATTAAAAGAGCAGCATGCAAATTAAAACAGGTAAATTAAGTGAACTAATTAGTAATCCCTAGAAGGAGGAAAAGTAGATTTTAATAGGGCATGACAGCTGCAAATGCATATGTCCTATTACTGAGATTGTATCTACCCAAGTTACTATAGCAGCTTTAAAATGTTTTCTGACCTTTTGTTTTATACTGTATAGTCTGTAAAATGTATGGCTAACTGCAATTACACAAGCAGCTCTGAGGTTGGGGTTGTTACTGTTTATTTACAAATTGGCACCAGAGCTGTAATAGGGGAAGAAGCAGTTGTAGAGCAGCAGCTTCAGGTTGGCTTCCAAATTGCTGTTCAGGACTGGTAATTAATAGGAGACATCTCAACCTCAGCAGCTCTGCAGCTGCCTGTGCAGCTCCCAGTCCCCAAGCTACAGAATTGTGTTCAGGCTTGCTTTTACTCTCACCCAGTGGCCACTTAAGTACTTCATGGGTGGAGTAAGAGCTTCAACCGATGGGACCGAGACCTCTCTATCACAGAATACTCTCTGGTAGGGTTATTTGAACACATTCTGGGGAAAGAGCGAGAGTTAGATTTTTTTTTTTCCCCCAAGTGCTCACCAGTTGGTTTAACTGTGACACGTTTAGAGCAAAGCACCGCTGACAACTCTGCTGATCGCATTTTGTTGCAAATCTCAACTTGGTATTCATGGGGGAATGAATTAAGATCACAGGCTGAGGAGGAAAAGGAAAATAGCGGGAGTGTTTTGAGATGTATCTTGCAGTTCGTCCTGCCCGTCAAGCCTGGAGCTCTTTTGACCATTTATGTTCCGAACCAGTACATGTGTCCTGTTGCACACTGTGGATGTTGCGGATCAGAGTGTGCGTCCTACGTCAGCTGCTTCTCAGCGCTTAAAATCCCAGACTAGGGAATAAGCCTGTGGGTAACACAACTTGAGTAATGCTACTGAATGTAAAATTAAGGATTCCTTCCTTCTTAGGCTATTGTCTGCCTTGCAAAAACCACAGCCGTGCTATCTGCAAAAAGCACTTGGATAGCTGCGGCCCTCAGGGACTCTCAGAGATGGTAACGTTTTTTGAGTGTGGAACTACAGCTTGAGTCCACACATCGATTAGAAGCAACTGCTGCTTCCCTCAGCTTTTCAGACAGAACAGCGTGCATGACTCAGGTCTGTGGAAGTAGCTCATCAGTACTGAGAGAGAAGTCATTCAATAGACTCCAAGCTTTAGTCAGCCTTAAATAAATTCAAGGAAGAGACATCATACACCGAAGGCTTATTTATTATTTATAGTGCCTCAGAAATGCATGACACCTCACAGGCAAATAAAGACAGTCTATGCCCCAAGGAGCTTACAAGCTAAATTAAATAAAAACCAGCCAAAATAACAGCATATCCATAGTTATGGAAAGAACACAAAGTATGCAAACAAAATTACTGCTGTTCAGGAAAGAGAATAGGTTTTTGTGCATAATATATATTTACTCCATTTTCCTTAGCCTGTTTGTGCCTGCTACAATCATGAAATACAGAAGCTGACATACCTGACTTGTGAACGCTGCAAGATATTTTAGCCTGTGTTTCCTCAGGTAAATGTATTAGTAAAATTACAAAAATCATAGACTATGTAACCTCTGTGAATCAAAACTATTAGGCATGGGTAAAAATGGCATTTAGCTTTCCCAGATGAAAATGCCACGTCATCTGCAGTGTGTAACCATTGGTTAATTGTGTGCTCAAGACTTTCCAAAGTGTGTCACAAATGCATGCAAGAACAAGATACTGTGTGAACATTTCTCATTTGGGAACTGTGCAAATTAATCCAGCCTGCAGACTGCATTGACCTATTTGTTTAATATATGTATAAAAATAAAAGCCAGACCTCCCAAAACAAGCTACTGGTGCAACTGTAAGCAAATCCACTTTAATGTCTTTTACAGTACATTGTTTTATGCTTTGTTTTAATGAAACAGATTAAATTATCTTAGAATCTATATGATATAATCATATTATCAGCTGTTAATATATAATTTACATATTATATAAAGAAACAGCACAGAATAAGACTGTGTTCTTGCTGCACTTTACTCAAATATACAAGTGGTCTCAATTGAAAAAAATAATGAAAATTACTTTTACGGAGCCTTCTCTCCCAAACATTGTCAAGTTCCCCCAAAAAATGCAGAATAGTAGCTAGACATTAAATAGTCTGAAAAAGGGAGTGATAATTTAAAGCATAACGTTCCACCCCCTGCAAATGCTGTTAGTTTTCCCCTGTGTTTCTCTGTCTCCAATTGATCGTGATTTTCTACTAAAATGTATCTGAGGGAGGCCTGTATTACTATGTGCTGTCATTCCTGGGGTGTGGAAAATTACTACCTTTGAATTGTTAGACTTTTGGCAGGGTTTTGTTTATCACAGCATTCTAGTTTTAGAAGTCCCAGTACTGGGTGAAGTTATTTTTTGGATACAGGGAAGACCTTCAATCTTCTGACATCCTCAAGACACGAAGTATTTTGACAACATCCAAGCGATGTTGGGTTTCTTCTTCACTGAAGATGCATCTAGATCCCCAGTTGGCTCTGCTTGGCAAGGCATTGCTGGGTTACAGTTGTAGTGGGTCGCTACCTCTATTACAACAGTCTCCAGCTTCTCAAACGGAATACTTGCAATGCTTCTAGGAAAGGAGGTTTAGCAAAACATGAGAGACAGACAGGATTGTAGATGCAAGTGACATGGTTCAGGCCGGTCCTTAATGTAGGCTCAGTGTAGTAGCCCATTAGGAATGAGAGAATATGGGAACTATGGTGTTTGCTACTGAAATTCTTAACTAGTGATGTTTGAGGTTAGTATCTTAGAAAACCTGGCCTTTTCATTAAGAAAAGTATTTAGCTGCAAGCAGCTGACTTGATGTGTTGTGCCTAAATCCAGTTTCTGCATTTATATGACAGTATAAAGGGATTTCATTAAGTTGTAACTAAAGTTAAAGCTCACCATCCGTGCTGCTTCATTCCTTTACCTGGATCCGTGGACTCTCGTCTGCACTATGTTCAGTGAGCAGGTGCTGTAACTGCGCCTCAGTCAGGGAAACAAGATGGATATAATAATACAATATGGACTTCATTTCCACAAGAAAAAGACAATGTGCTTTTTTTCTTCAAATAACTGCTAAAGCTCCTACTGAAAACAGCACACACAGCATGCTTGCTTCATGCTTTCAGCACCATCCTAGCTTATGTACATAGGATCTCTCAGAGAGTCCTTTATTACCTTAGTGACAAAAAAATCTGTCTTAAACACTGTATGTGAATGACTAAGTACCCCAAGTTCTCCCTTTATTCTTTCCATCAAGTTTATATCCCCAAATGTAAATATCCAGAATGTCCTAAGCTTAGCTTCTACTACTAAATTTTTCAATTAGATGCAAAGTGTGGCTCACTAGTGGGAATTTGACCGTCTGTCATAACAGGGAAAAAAAGGGGGGAGGCAGGGGTAGTACGTAGCAGCAGCATGAAAAACTGTCCTTCGCCCTTGCTTCCAAAACTTTGAAAATGGTAGACTTGGTAATCTACAGGTGTTCTGCATCTGTACATGAGTACAGTTCACTTAGTTTCTCAAACTTTGGTCCCCACTCTTTGATGTCATCATACACTACACCCTCGTGCAGTCCGGAGGAGCTCTGGGTACTCAGACTGCTAACAACCGAGCCCTCTCCTTCAGTGCAAAACACACACACTGAGTCTCCGGGTACAGCCTGGCGATGACCATTGGCATCTCTGACAACATCTGACAAGTACTGACCAAAGTCTGTGTTGGTGAAAGAGGCTTCTGGAGGCGCTGATGTTTTGGTCTGCTCCTGCGTGCTTGGCGATGCGTCACTACAGAAGCTGTTCAGCGTTGTTGGTTTTTCTTTCTTCTTGTAGAGGGAATAGGCTGGGCTGGTTTGAATAGACACCTGCAGTTCTGCCATACTGTATGCATCCTGGAGTGAAAAAAACATTCACGTTAATTTAATATTTTCTATAGGTCCCCAAATTTCACGTTCTAGTGGAAATACGGAACAATCCCGAGGCAGTCCATTTGGTGTGAACACATGGAAGGATTGGCTTGTTCAACCAACTCTGCCACCTACAATGCACCTAAGAAAGCCAAAAGCCACCAAGCAGATGAGAATGCAAGAGGAACACCTGGGCAGCCTGCACTACTATATTTAGGTTCAAAATAAAGTCTAATTTCATATTAGAAGCTAAATAAAAATGACAGGAATGCCCAAATTTTTGTTCTGAAATTCAGATCTGAGTATTTCACCATCATTAAACACTGATACTGAGTCTGGCAACGCCATCATTAAAACGCTGAGTCCAGCAACAAGGGTGAGAAAGGATACTGACAAATAGCACGTTAAATCTTTCTGCATTAGTAGTTCAAACATCTACTGTGATTTCTGTTAAAATTTTATCTATCTGTGGAATCACGGTGAGTTATGTCATATGAAGTGGCATGATTGTACACAAGCCAAGTAACCACCCATTACAAAAAAAAGGGGGGGGGGGAAACAAAACCCTTCTAGTGCAGAAGCAGTTAATGCTGCCTGGTAATTGTGCCACAGTTCCTGCAGAGCAATTTCTGTCACTAAAGTTACCAATACTGTACATGGTAATTGCATTAGCTGATCAGAATCTTTATGCCAGCTGAAAGAAAGAAAAGAAGTATTGTCCTACAGCATCCTTCACCTTTCTACAATCCAAAGGTTGTGTCTCTGGACTTATTTACAGGCCAAAGAAGAATGTTGGCAGGCTGCGTGAGGCAGAATTTGTTAGAGCAAACAAGTAGTTATTTGTATTGTTCATGCTATTCATCTGAATAGTAGCCAGCAGTGACAATGCTGTCAAATCAGCACCTTCCAAAAGATTACATTCATTCTCTCCCATGTTGAATTGTGCATAACCATTTTATAAGAGATTAACCTAGGTAATCTCGGTGAGCTTTGCTGAATTTCAACTGGAGACAGAGAACTGCTTCAAGAAAAACCCCACCTGCAATCAAGAAGCCCTGTAAGTGGCAAGACTAGCGTTTGGGACAGGACTGTAACACAGAATAGCTGCTTATTTCCATTCATCCAGGGACTAAATACTGTTAATGATGAACAGTATGAGACCTACAGCGCAGATGCCTGGCCATGTTCTAAGTAAGTGCAAGCTACAGTATGGCTACCAGTATAATCAATAAAACATGGCAACTTTCCGTCCTACAAAATTTAAATGGGAGTTTGTCCAAATACAGATTGAAGGATCATCCCTTCAGTGAACTGCGTGCTATTAAAATCATCCTTCAATGCTGTTCATTAAATTTGTTCATTGTTCGTTAATGTTGCTCATTAAAACGACACATTTTTTCTGACTTTATACCATTCTTACTTGGCAGTCCACAAACCCAAGTTGATCCTTGCCTCTGGCTTCAAAGCTGGCTTTTAACAACATTTGGTGTTTAGTTGCGTTAAGTATATATTCAACAGTCCACTAATCTAGTACATTTTTTTATGAACTCCTTATTTCTCTGAGGGATAGTTTTATTTCAGGTGCAGAAACTCCTTAGCAAGACAGACGGTTGTCCCCATAGTCCTACCAACCCGCTAACATTACAAAAACAAAACTCTCTTGTCCAAGTGCCCTTGTGATCCTTTTGTTAAGGTAACATTACAATACAATTAAAGTATTGTAGTTCTGGGTATCTTGATTTTTTTTAATCTAGAGAAACAATTAGGTATTAAAAAGGATGCTGGAAAGCTTTAGCTGCAATCCCAGCAACTGTAAAACGTGAATAATTCAGGAACAGTACACAGAACCTGTAGAGGCTTCACTCCAAGCAGCATTTCTTCAAGACGGAGTAACAGCCTTAGATGAAGATCATCAAGTCACTAATTTGATTCCACTGCTTAAAATAAGGAGTGTATTTTAAGAACTCTCCAAAAGTAATTAAACATATCATACAGTAACTGTGGATTTTCTCAATCTATTGACCTTCTGGGTATAAAATTGCAAAGTATTGCAGAGGATGTTAACCTAATTAAAGAAAATAGTATTTATGCATATAGCTGTCTATATTAACACATGAAAAATGTCCCTGTATTTATTATGTTCACACTAATTCATCAAGAAATTAAGGATACTCTACGAGTAAGAATATTTTCTCAGGTGGCCTTGTAAAACACTCTGTATTTTATAACTAAAAATTCTTGGAAGATATTTGGAATTTGGGGACAGGTCGCATTTAGTTGTTTGGTTTTTGTGGGTTTTTTTTTTTAAATCACTGGCTTTTTTTGGTCCATCACCTTAGTGCCCTGACTATTATTACCCCTGCAGAGTCACACCACCTTTTGAATCCATGAAATGAACAGTTTCAAAGGCAGCAATGAAGTTCCTTACCTTTTTTAAACATAGCAGATGTCTGTGGGTCAGCGAATAATCTATTTAAATTACTCATCTATAGTATCTTCAGGTTTTTTTCAAAGTTCTGGCTTAAACTGACATGTAGAAATCCTTGAAACAGCTAGCAGAAATGTTAATACTGTTTTGGGTATAGTCTGGTCTACTGTAAGTATAAGCACAGCTTGTGTTCACTGGTGTATTTCTCTCCAAAATAGAAAAATGCAGAAAGGTTCTTCCACAACCACTGTATGCTTTAGGGCTTAAGAAGAACAAACGTAGTACCTCACCTTCTTAACAAATCAAGTCTGAATAACTGCTGTTATTATCTGCTGCTCAGAAGGAGACTGTCCATAAAGAACAGTTCACATAAGGCTCTTTCAAGCCCTCAGTGCTACAGCAGTAATTGCCACTGAGAACCTCAGCGTCTCCTGAGCCATGAAACCAAAGAAGTCTTTACTGCTAATCTCAGTCTGCAACCATTTTTAAATATGCACAGAGGATCACTTGCTTGAAGACAAATTTAAAATTGATAGGCACTTATCTCCGCTTAAGAGACATGCACCTTTGTGTACATAACCTTGCAAATAATTCATCTACCAATTGCAGTAAGGAATCAGCAGAACAAAGACTAAGGTCCTCAGTTATAAAGGAAAAGCATAAAATATATTTTTACGAGCATGGTGAGCCACCACTCCCCCCTCAATTGGAATGTAACACAGTGATCCTTACTTCGTCTTGTTCCCCACCCCCTTCTTCATTGTAGTTGAGGATATTTTCTCTGATGTCCTCCAAGTCCTCACGATGCGCAGATGTGTGGTAAACTCCTCCGCTCAGACCTTTGCGAGTCTTCCAGCAAGCCCACAAGAATACAGCACTGAACAGAGCTGTGTAAACACACAGGAGCAAAACAGAACATTGTTCAGAAACAAATAAAACATTTATATACAGAAGTGCTGCAGGATGGCTTCGCAGCCGTTCTACATGAGTACTGCAGCACTGGTTTGCAGTCAGAGCCAGCAAGGCTGTAATTTTGTGTCTCAGCAAATGTTTGATTTTTTGCACTTTTCAATATAGTTACAAGTGAACATCAAAGACAGAAGAAANAGAATTCTTAGAGCATTTCAAAGCCTTGTTCCTCTATAGCAACTTTGGTAGAGACCCTGACATAGCTGAAAGTAGCTGAAACACTTTAAGGGGGAAAAAAAAAAAAAAAATCAGGCACATTTTACCTTAGCATCCATAAATTTAAACATTTTTCTTAAATGCTTAGGAACGTTTTACACCCTGACAGTTGTAAAGCTTCAACATCAGATACTGCACATTATGTAAATAGAAACCTGTGTACCACTGTGTTACCAACTGTATAAAAGTTGATAAAAGCTCATAGTAAGACCTCAAACCACTGAACACCATAAACTAACAATGCAGTGAATTAAAGAGACTAGAATCTGTTACAGAACATCTACACAGCAGACTGCAGTTCTGTGGAGCAGCATCTAGATGACCTTGGGACTAAAACTGGTGTACACGGAGATCTATGCCCTGCACTGTGCTGTGTAGCTACACCCTTGAAGTGGAATCAATGCGTTTGAGATGTATATTTACTGCTTCCTCCCTGCATGCACCCCACACCCCCCACTCCACCCCCCCAGTTAACAGAATGTGTCACACAGATTTTCACACATGTGGTAACTTTCTGGCAGTCATTTTTTAGCTGAGCTGATTGTGAGATACTCAAGAAGTCTTTTAATGTTCTACATCTCTCCTATTCTTTTACTGTGACTGCTAGTAGAAAGCCAATACTTACAATTAATATAGCCCATGTTCCGAGCGTGTAAACAAGAAGTACCCCCAATGAAGACAGTCTTTCTTCCAAACAGATACCAACAGTGTAAGCTCCTGCCTGATTTTCTGCTCAGGATCTTACATTCCTAAGCTGTCATTAAACAGTGCTGTCATTAAAAGTATTCTATGAAGTTTATTGTTTCTCTGAGCCATAGTGTTAGTGCTAGGGCAGTTACCAGCTCCCAAGTATCACTGTGTCTTTAACTGAACAAAATGAGCTGATGTCCCCACCTGGCAGGGAGGGGTGGGGAAGGTTTGTGTGATACCGAACCATGATATCGAACCAACGTGAAGCCACCGTGGTATCGATTTACTTGCAAAATGGTTCCACATTTGAATTTGAAAGATGTAACCAGATGTCAGAAAAGCAGCTTTTCTAATCTATTGGAAAGTTACAAATTTATAATTAAAGTTGCATAAATTAAAAACTTTTAAGCACATTACTGCTTTCTAGAAGCTGTGTAAGAGAAAGGGCATCTGAAACCTTGAAACGAGGAATTTTATTAAAAATTCTCCTAACAACGTTACAGTTTTGTGATAATACCATAGTTAACCACATCTACTAAAATTTTCACAACGATGCACACCACTTAGTTAAAAACAACTGTTTCTTATTCATAATTTAGACCTGAAAGATTAGCAGGATTATTGGGTAAAAGATATTGTTGGTTTTTCAGTCAAGTTCAGTCAAGCGCAAAGTCAGCTCACAATAAAACTGCTCTGACATAGCAGAAAACCCCTCCTTTAATATAAAGATCTATTATCAACCTCAGCTAACTGGGATTCCAAAAGCTGTTGTGCATGGCAAACACAGTATCTAGCAGAGTTGGGGAAAATGATGGTATTTCAGGCAGCTACACAGATGGATTCAAAATAGTCGACAATACTACGACTCCTGAATGAAACTTATATTAACACTGTAAAAGCCATGAGAAAAATCTGATGTCCTTACTCAGGCAAACTTTCATGAAATGTGAATACACGAGAAGGACTCAAAGATGTGACCCTTCCTCACTAGCAAGATCCTTCTTTGCCTTTCCTCTTCTTTTTGAGATCCAATGCCTAAGCCTGAAAATGGATGAGGAAGCCAAACGCAGCTGTTAGGAGTTGCAACTGGTAAGACTGCTCCTGTCCGACCAAGTGTATTCCTGTCGGACAGCATATTTCTCCTAGACTGAAAAATCTTTCATGCTCAGTAGTATTTTAAACAATGCTTATCTGGTAGGAATTTCCACTCTTGCTGTTCAATTGCATTTGTTTCCAATTATGCATCTGAACAGTTCCTTAGCAATGAAGTAAAAATGTGCAGAAAATAACAACTGCAAAGACTTTCCATAGCTCACAAATGTGGATTCACTTAACAATATATGCACACAGGGACGAAAAATGAGTTCGTGGTGAAGCTGAGACCATGACAAAGAAATGAAGGCCGACTCAGGTCTCCATAAGGAAACTGAGTTTTTTCAGCTGGAGGATGAGATGACGACTATTCAGGACAAGACGGATAAATGAGTTCACCAAAGGTAATACAAGATGTAGTTGCCATAACTACCTAACAGCGCCAAAAAGCAAATGCAGATGGCAAACATGGAACTAAAGCTCAGGCCTGTATCCTTGTGAAAGATCGCCAGTGTGATTTCACAGTTACGTCCAGTATAGCCATCAGGGCAGTGACATTGGAACTTGGTTGGTGACTGAGAGAGGCAGGTACCATAGTTACAGGGCCTTTCAGCACATGCAGTGTAGACACACTGTCTACCAGTGGCATTCTCCATGATCATGTGTCCTGGAGGGCAACTGAAAAGATGAAGGCAAAATGAAACCATTAAAC
>VYZV01019642.1:23147-38638 GCA_013401275.1 Pandion haliaetus
GATGATGCAGTAAAAAAAGATGCTTTTATTCACGGAAATTACAAAACAACACCACAAACTATTTAGATGGATGTTCTCCTTTTGCCTTCCAGGGAATGTGGAATTATGCACACTCATTTCCTCTGAATTCAGGGGAAAAGACTGCAATAAAAAAACTAGTGAATCTTTTTTAAAATGGGGCAAACTTCTACCACTGTTGTGTGTTTTTAAAAATACCCAAACGCACTTTTAGCGGTACTTTGTACTCATTGTATTTTAAAACGTGTGCATACATCTAATCCAGTGGTAGGAGAGCTGCGTAAGCCATACCCTTGGGAGATTCCTTCTGACTGGCAGAACGTTAGCCACTCTCAATAAGATGGAAATTTGTTAGGAGGAAATTATCCTGGTGTCCTCTGAAAAACAGCATTTCTGATAAAAATCTTGTTCTCTGACAGCATTGTAACAAGGTACATTTGTTAGCTGGTTTTGTTCCTTGGACTCATCTGTTAATTTTAATTCTTCTGTTGCACTGCTGTGTATTTATGTTCTGAGGCAGACATGATCTATGTGTGCTCAGTGGAGATTGAGGTGTTGGGGGTGAGAGGGCACAGAAGTTTAGGAGAGAGCTAGGGTTTTTTTTTGTTTTTCTTTTCCTCTTTTAAAGGAAGTTAAAGTTAAAGTGGAAAAAATGTCTTTACATTTCTATTAAAGCCTGAATTTTCAAATAAATGTTGTGCCTCTTTAAATCTGTTACTATAGATTTCTATTACTACAGAAATATGTATCATTTATCATGTAATTCTTCTTTTCTTCAGTTGTCCCTATATGTCACAGTACCACACATAGGCCATACAAGTCACAACCCATACTAGTATTTCACCTTTTTTCCCCCCTAGAACACCACTAAATGTCTTCAAATGCTGAAAACAGCTTGAATACCCTTGAAGTGTTCAACGCTGCCTATCTTCACTGCAGCTCCACTATGGGATTCAGGACCCTTCTCTCCAGTCTAACTTTTCCTTGAGTCTCTGCCCCATGTGGGGCTCAGGCTGGAAGGTTTTCAAAGAAGGAATGTGGATTTCTAATGAATGAAACTGGCATTGGGAACTGTTCCCCCAGCTTTATGACTTGCCGCAGTTAGTAGGTGCTTAGCACTCTGCTCTTCCAGAGCAGAAAGGACAGCAGAAAGATGGCAGCTGGTCTTTTATGGTTATATGGCTCACCAAAACTTAAGTGTGATGACTAGCTTCTGAAAGTGATTTTTCATCTGCCAAGCTTAAGATAAGAGCTAGCTTAGATTTAGATTCTTTTTGTCAAACATTTGGGGGAGAGTAGGAAGAAAGTCACAGGATTTAGCCTTGCTTTTGATGGAAAGTCTCAGTTCAGCAGGGAATTTCTTTTTCAAGTAAGAGAAAGAGTGCCACCCTATGCAACCAATACTGTGGTGTAGGGAACATTCAGAGAAGGTCTGGGTTTGAACCATCAGGTTCAGAGCAGAAACTTGCACCTCAGGCTTTTACGCTCAGGCAAAGGATTTGTCTACCCAGCCATTTGTCATGGTGATGGTCTTTCTACCTAATGATTCTAAATGTTTCCTCCAACCTGGACTGGGAAAACCATTATTTTTGTGAAGCATTAACAGATAGGATAATAATTTCTTCCTTGGCTCTACTTCTGAAAATCAGGGTACAGGTGTCTGAAGCGCTGATGGTTCTCACTGTAGATGAAATCTGAAGGAGTGGCAGATGATCAACAGCTCAGGGAAATCAAACCCTAGGTATTTGAAGTTGGGCATCTAATCACTGAGCACCCCAAACTTCAAAGGAATTCACAAACTTTAGCCTTAATCTTGCTATGCTTCAGAGCCCATACGCAAAACGAAAGCACTTATGCCCTACTATCTAACAGGGGATCTCATCAGTACCGCAAGAGGTGCCTCCACTTCAGAGACATAGATACCAATGAAGTTCCTGGAAGAGCTCAGGAGAAAACAGATAATTTCTTATTCAATGAAGCTTTTGGATAAAGCGTAGCAAGTATTGTATAATAGGGCTGGCAAGGTTCACACATGGGCTGAGAGATATCCAGTTATGAATATGCTGTCTTGAGAACTTTCAGGAAGATACTCACAAGCACAAGAGAAAGGAGGTGGCCCTGCAGGTCACCCCACAGGGATGTGGTCAGTCTTGCAGAGATGCCCTGGAAATCTAAAGTATGATCCCCCCATGTTTCTCTCAGGATGCAGATCAACTAGACCTTTTCTTAGCACACGTCTGCCACACCTTTGAGGGCCTGCTAGAGAAATTACTCAGTTGTAATTTTACAGATTTGGTTTGGAACAAAGTGGGTTTGCTACCAGGAAGCTCGTTATTTCCAGAGCAGAATGAAAATGGAAAACCTTCAAAACTATTTTAATATATTTTTTTGTATGTTATAATCTCTGTATGATATAAAATGATGGTTGTTCTGATTATGTATTGACAGCCATTACCTCTGAATGAAATTCTTTAAATACCAGGAAATACCCAGCTAAAGCAGCTTCTGTAACATACCGAACTCCTACACAGCGCTCTAACCTATCACCTTGTTAGGGTCAACGTTAGCACAGTTGACCTCATGCAGCAAAAATTATATCTGCAAAAAAGTTTCTAAATACTATCCTGGTTGGTTCAAAGTTTAAAATTTTACTTTGAAAAGTAGAAATGCTGTTTTCAAAACTATTCTGCTTGTGTTTCTATTCATTGTTTCCACGGTAGAGCTGAAAAACTATTACAGCTGTGTTTTGGGTGGTCTATTGTATACCACTGTTGGTTTTGATTATTACGTTCAACACTCTCTTGGTATGTGTTTCACTGTCCCACTGTCTCCACACAAATAAGGAGTGGTGCTGCCTCCACCCGTTGTTTATACAATTGCTCTGTGGTTACAAAGTGGGAAACCTAACTTCTTTGCCCTCTTCTGCTGAAGGGGTTCCCATGTCCATACACTGGTTCCTAGGAGTGTGCCCTAAAGACTAGGTTATAGCTTAGTATTTAAGAGCACATCGCTCTGCCCTTCCTCCAGGAAAAGTCCTTGAACCAAATGTAGAACGTAGAGGAAGGAGCATGATTCAATGTCCAAGTGATAAGGACAGCTGGCTGAGATGAGGACACCAGCTTTCTGCTGGTTTAACTCTGTGTTTTATGTGGGACTATCATCACATTAAAAAAACCCCAAACCCCAAGGAGTATAGAAAGATAGATACAGGCTAAAGTATTGCTGACCTGATTTTTAAACGTGCTTTTAAAAGACCTTCTGCTGAAGTCAATCAGGCAATGCATAGTGCATTTGCCTGGAATATACTGCTCAGTGTAATGGAGACTAACTTTCAGTAACGTGTTCAAAAGTCTGCATGTGGACATTGTTCCAGAAGATGTGATTTATTAAAGGTTCGTAACTCTCACAACAGAATTATCAGTAGTTAAAATACAAGACTGTTGGCTGTAAGATACAGACATCATTTGCTGCTGAAGATGTGAAAATAAAAGTGCTTCCTTGGACCCAGTATTGTGAAAATAAGTGATTGTGGGTGTAAAATTAGCGATTACCTGTATAAAATGGCAGTTGTAAATACAGTGTGTCTAAGCTGACCAGCAGAACACATCCTGTCCTGTACAGCAGCTAGCAAGGATCAGAGTAAACAAAAACTGCATTGTGGCCTGTCTTCTCTCGCTTTGCAATTATACAGCATTTGACCTTCTGCAGCTGAAGTGGGACCTTGTAGCCTAGCCATAAAAAACATCCTTTAGAAACCTGCACCCTGAAGTGGACTTAGGACAGCTGAGACGTGTACCTGGAATCAAAATAACTCCAGCCTTATGACAGTCAACAGAAAACTTTCTTACGCGATAGATTTTTTCTTTAACTATGTGGTCTCATGTGGTTTTAATTACTTGATGTAAGTGTTCCCATTTTACTTTGGTTTTCTTTGTCCAGTTTTCACCAAGAATAGGAAATCTTAAAGGCAGGATTTTTAACTCAAATCATTATTCAAAACTTCAGGTGTTCATCTGAAACTCTGAGCTTTCTGTATGTGTCTCCAGGTTAGTTCTGGCAATATCGTTAAATATCATTTTTGTATGTAAGATCTTCAATCCTTGATTTAAGATGGTGTCATGGTAAAAGTGAAAACAAAATAAAAACCCAGGATATTATTTAAGCATTATTTAAGGGAACTAAAATTAAGATCATTTCTCAAGCAGGAAAACTGTACAAGATGGGGCACAACAGACTTTTATATCCTGAATAAAAAATTACTAAGCCTTTGTATTCATGAGAAACAGAAGTCTGTAACTTACTTGGCTAAACAGTAGAACAGGAGTTGGTTGAGCCCCCGAATGCACATAACTCTGGGCTGAATGGGGATGACTACAAGCCACACAGATCATGTTGTGAATACCGTTGCCTCCTCTCTTTCCTCTGACTATATCCAAGTCTTGAATACATATTCCAAGGAACTGTGACCTGAATTCAGATGATTGATCACAGTAGCAGTAGAATAAACTTTCAGTATATCTTCACATTGACAGTGAACCTGATATCAAACTTTAACCTGCAGCACTTTGCTTTCCTATAAAATAAGAATATTCTGTCCTAAATCACTAGCTTTTCAAAAACATAAGCAAAACCAAAAAAAGCCAACTCTTTGACTGGCTGCACTGATTTCCATATAATTCCCAGTTTCTTATCTCTCTGATTTCCCAGGCACTCCTTCTTACCTTTCCTGATCTCCCATGAAACCCTGACAGAGTATCAGCAGATCTGATAGTTTCTTCTGGGCTGGCTGCCATTGCCGTATTTTATGTACTTCAGGGTTTCTGTGGGATTGATGACGTACAATACATCATTGGACTGTTGTGACCAAACAAGGTTTGCGTGCTGCAGCTTCCCCTAGCATTTTGCCAGAAGTGCTGAGACCTATCAAGGGGCTGAAGAAAGATGAGTAGATGTTGGTGAGGGATGGAGGAACAGTGTTGAAACAGAGTAGATGTTGGGTAGGAGGAGAGGTCTAAAAACAGTGGCAGGGGAAGAGTTAGTAGGTGTTTCAGAAATATCTGAAATTGAAGGGAAGATAGAAATATTCTGGTTCAGGATAAGATTTAAGGAATGGGCTATTAGGGCAAAATGATAATTGAGAATTGAATGAATGGAAGGAAAAGGTGAGTTTGGATTGGAAGAATGATGGCTGCAAGGCAGTATGATGGTGAACAGGAAGCTTCATTAGGAATAAGCATTCATTAAAATAAGCATCTTCTTTGTATCTATGCCTTTGGCTGAACTGAACTCTACTTTCCAGCCTTTGTGAAATAGCCGGTCCCTAACCATGGTCCATCGCTGTACGAGGTTATGAGTGTTAACCAGTGTGTGACAAGAATTTTGTCTGCGCTGCAGGACAGGTGCATCTCAGGTTCCCATGGGTGAGCCTTGCAGTGATGTCCTAACCCTATGCTGGGAAGACAACAGGGCGTGCTGTCTGCCCCTTTACCTCACTGCCAGCAGAAGAAGACCTGGCTGCGTGAACTGCTGTGTATGACTTTAGAGACATCAATTTGGACAGCTGGGCAATCAGTGCCACAAGACACACTGGAGAGTGTATCTGCCTTGATATGCACCACCAGATTCCACTGATCTGATACTCTTATGATACGTGTAGGAACAGCAGAATATGATTTGAGCACAATATGCCTATGGAAATGCCATTCTGAAATTAGCAATAAATGATGTCAAGCTGTATGCATGGTATATGCTCCCCGTTTCTTACAGGAAACATCATTAACTTAAATTTTAGGTTGTTAAACTTCATTTAGCACCATCATATACTGTAAAAATCTAAGAAATAGCTAGTACACTCACTCAGCTCACTATCCCATTCTCCCACCTCAGTCTTACCTCTTGACTCTTCAGCTCAATGAGCACTGTCTTTGAAGAATGGTTGTGGGAGATGCATGAAGAAACCAAATACATGAAAATAAAAATTTTGGAAGAGGAGGCAGAGGGGTCTCTGCTTTTTAGACTTCATTGCCAGACTCTGAGACTGTAAGGACAAGTGTAATCTATGTCTTCGTAAAAGCTTGCATTTTCCCTAAAGTGGCAGGTGCCTGCTTTTGCTTTAGACAAGAAATGCTGCAAGATTTTCTCAGTGTGACTCAATCTGATTGTTTTGAATCAAGGAAATCAATGTGAATTTGAATTTTAGAGTTTCCAAAGTGGCAAAGGCTTAAAATTGTGCCTTAGTGAATATATTTACAATTAAGACCTTCTGGGAAGTGTAAAAGAGGTAAGAGCAGTAAACATACAGAAATTAGTCTGGACATTTTTTCAGCAAGAGAACCTCATTTTAAAATGCTTCCTCTGTCCCACAATAAAAATGAAGCTTAAGTATGGAATACTTAAAAAAAACCTGTTATTGCCTTTGACTTATTTGCAATCAGATGTGCTCCCTGAAACTACTGAGAAAAGCCTGAGCTGCAAAATGGAAGTGTGACTGCAGACCATATACAAACTACCTGGCATCTACCTTGCACAGGGAATGGGAGCAGCAAGGAGACAACCCATGGACATGTCCCACCATAAACTTGACTACACGTACCAATCATGTACCCATCCTGACACACCCATTCCATTGTGCTTTTTTATTACTCCACTAGTAAACTGTATGTGAGCCTAGATATGGTTGGTAACACTTTGATCTCTCCCATAATGCAAAGAAGTTCTGCAAATCTAAAGTCAGTTCATCAAAATGTGAAATGATTGGATTTAAATGGGGTTTTTAATGGCAAATCTTAGTGTAGACTTAACTGAAGGCATGTGAACACCTCCTTTGTTTTGATCTCTATGTAACACATATTACTAACTAGGGTGCGATTATAATGTATGTATATACATGAAATACAAAGGTTGTATGAAGACTTAAGAAAATTTTCAGTGCTCATGCTGTTAATGTAAAACAGCCCTGTAATTGTCCTTATTATGTTCATAATTCTTTAGCCGACTAAATGTCCCTTTTCACACACTTTCATTTATCCTTCCCCCCAAATCCTAAGATTTTAAGTTTAAAAATGCAAAAACCTGGAATGTCATGAGTTAGAATTGTCATGCCTGAACTCAGCCCGAAATTTCATATCATGTTAAGGATGCAGTGGTTTTAAAATAATTGGCATTGTTGTGCTACCCTTTCCAGCTAAGACACAGGAAAGTTTGACTGCAGGTCCTGTGGTAATTTTACTTGCTTTTTCACTTTTGCAAATTAACACAAATGTCTTGCTGGTTAATTTAAAGCCTTTTATGTTCCCTCCAAAATTTCTATCTTTATTGGATTCACATCTGTAGTTTTATTTAACGTGAACCAGCTGTTGAAATCAATCAAGGCAATATTTATTAGGACGCTTGCACTGAAGAAGGCTTGCTACAGACAATATGTTGTGCTAGTTCTCTGGGTACAGTGTCACACAGAAATAAAGTATGCTGGATGTTTTTTCTGTTTCTCTAATTATAAACAAAGCTTTCTAATAAATTTCCTTCAAACTTCACAAGCAAAGAGATGTGGACAAATGTACATAAAATTCCACAAGCTATTGTACTTCATATGCAAAACATTGCGCTGTTGTGAAAACTGCAGGTTGTTAATACACCGGTATAAACGGGCATGCATGGCTGCAGAATCTGTGCCATGGGATGGAGCTGGGAAGACAACAGACAGCAGAGACCAGAATGCACTCTTAGAAACAAAAAATCAAAGCTAGCAATGAGAGCAGAAGCTGGGAGATGCAGCTGCTGCCATTGAGCAGCTGGTTGGTGGTGTCCTGTCTCCGTGAGAGGCAGCAGCTCCTGATGTGGGCTGAGTTACAAGTCAGAGGGAGTTCAGATCTGCTGCTTCTCCAGAGATGTCAGCATTTTTCCATGTTGTCTGCAATATGTGCATGTCGGACATGTTTAAGGTGCATCTGGTGTGTTTTAAATGCTGATTTAGACACATGGCCACTTTTTTGGTCACTGGATATAGGTCACTGAGTACCACGCCTGGAAGGTATGAGATGTAGAAGGAACAGAACCTATGACATATAAGAGAGAAAGATTTATTCAGTATGTATTTTGCTTAGACTCTATTTTTCTGTGCAAAATCATTATTCACTAAAAGGAGAGGCACAGCCAGTCTTTCGCCCTCATGAGCTGGAACATTTTGCTCTTGCAGCATAATCAGATTTTCCAAGCAAAACTCCTGGTTATTTCAGTCACATTTATGCAGCCGTACAAGGCCTTGGCAAAACTCAAGCACTGCAGAGCATGGTAATATTTCAAAGTATAAAATTTAAATCAATAGCATATACTTAAATTTTAAAGGCCAAATTAAAAAAATATATTGTGTCTACAAAATATGCATACAGGTAACTGATTGCATTTTTCACCCATTGAGTGTACTGTCTACAACAGTGTAGAAAGCACCTGCAACAGTGATATCCAGAATGTCAATGGATCATATTCAGCATGCTTTCATTTCCTGGCAAGTTTTGGCTTTGGTTTTGCAAATGCAAAGGTTTAAGCTTAAGATCAAATCTTCATAAAGAATGGAGAATGAGTTAGAAACATGAAATAAAAGACTAGAAAAATCTGCATAGGAAATAGTATTTTCCAACATACATTTCTTTCCGCTATTGGTTGGGACTCAGTGTTAAAATAATTGAATAAATAAAACAGGGTGGCACTGCATGTTTTGCAGTAAGGCAAGGCTGTTGTTTCAAAGCAACCAGGTGAATGCAGTATAGGCTTTGGTGGGAGCTTGCCTCAGTTATATGGTAAAGGTCTAATTACAAGATCCAAATTGCTGTCAAATTAATCCCACCTTGGTACCAGGCACAGAATTTCTCCATGCATCATTCCTTTTCACACAAGTTCTCCTGTCTGTCCATCATTTGTTCTGCTAAATACGTATGTCTGTGCTGTGCAAGTTCCAAATACAAATCCCTAAGCTATAATTTCCTGAGGTCTAACTACATGACTTCCTCTGTCATTCATCTCTCCCTTACCTTCCCCACCTGTAAAATGGGGCAAGAGTCCCATATGCAGGAAGTTCCACAGTTTTGTAGTAGTGCTAATCACCACAGTGACAGTGTCTCTATGAATGTTTATAAAGTGCTTTGAAGATGAAAATTGCCAAAGAAGTGCTAGGGATGATTATTGTAAGTTAATGAATAAATTTCAACATGTATTTGATTGCCAGGTAATTCAGAAGGGAATCACCAACCCTTCCTTCTCTTCGAAGAAGAAAAGTTGACAGTCAGCTAGTTGCTAATTAGCACTCAACTGAAATGCCTCCAAAGCTGAGTGCTCCCAGTTGAGTCCTTTAAAAAGTAAGATTTCCACTAATTGAAATATGCTGAAAGTTGAGCAGTGGGTGAGGTGCGTAACAGGTAAATCAGTATGGTGGAGTTGGGTATGTAGAAGGAATATTAAGCTTTTCCAGGTAGGGACTAGAACTTCTGGGGGAAATGCTAGCCAAAATGAGCATCTCTTTCATATTCACACATCTGTTCTTTTTCTGAGGCCCAGTTTGTAATCTGTCACAGGCAGGAAATGCTGCCATATATTTGTGAGGGCAAGTTAGGGAGGAAGGGTTGCTTAAAGATTGTATTGAAGTCTGGTGTTGCTTATTTCTTACTATATGAGGGGTGGTTATAATGATTCTGGCTTTGGACTGAAATAGACTTAAAAAATTTTGAATATGTTAGAGCTGAGTGACTGTGCCACCTGCATTTAATTCATATTTAGCTTGTCTGTAAGGGAAACTGGTGTATCGGAAAAGGGCTCAGACTCTTCAGGTCCTTACCTCTCTGCTGGCCGGTCTGATTTTTCACTGGAGGGTCAGTCTCCCAGACCGCTGCTGTAGCCTCCCCCATCACTTCTTTGGATTATTTTTTTTTTGGCTGGCTGCCAATGCTATAAACCGCAGTACTGTCTTCTCTGCTGCTGAAGGCTGTTTTCTTCCTCAGCCGCTGGGAGAGGGCTGCAAGAGGCAAATGACAGGAATTTCATCCCTTTCTTTTCCCTGCTTGACTGCTCTGGATTCACCATCCTCAGCATCAGCTCTTCAAGCTTTCTTCAGGGAAAACACATTCAACTAAACTTGTTGAGCACTTTGGGTGAAGAATCTCAGTTGCTTTGAATAACACTTACCAGCATCAGCCTCCAGTGATAATCCACCCCAAACTTCAGCAGTGTATATGGGGGCAGGGGAAAAAAAAACAAAAAAAGAAAAAAATGTGTAGGGTGAGAAACTACCAAGGCAGGTATTTAGAAATGCTTCATGGAGAAGGAACTCTGTACTCGGAAAGGGGCTATGGGCAGGTATGGGCGATATGAAGGAAAATGGGAGAAATGGAGTAAACATGGAAACAAGAGGGAGACGGAACAAAACAAGACAGATATGTTCTTGAAGCTGCTGGATTCTGGAAAGCAGCCTTCGTGGTGTCCTCAGAGATGCAGCAAAACCAAGGTACATAAAATCTCTTTGGCATTTTACTAGTCTGGAAGATGATCTGGTTCTGCCACTGGGCAGGTGATCTTTGGTATCCTGAAGCTATTGCAGCCCAGGGAAGCTCTCCTGGAGGTCAAGGGCTGAGTATTTCACACTCAGGACCTCATCCCCTCCTCCCAGCACCTCATGGAGCTATTTCCTTTGACAAGAGTCCTCTCTGTCATGGTCAGAATGTACTTTGTAGTTACATTGCCCAGGTGTGATGCAGGGTAGGTGGAGGCCTCCCAAGTATACTGTCCACGCAGGGTGCCACCTGACAGCACAGTGAGGGAGCAAAATGAAGCCTCTAGTGCTTAAAGCATAAGTCTCTTATGAGCTGAAGAGCCGGACTCTGCAGCTGAGTGCTCTACAGAGCAGTATCCCCTCTGTGTTAGGCACAAAGGGAGGACACTTAAAACACACTGAACACTGGCCTACTGTAGCTTAATTGGAGAGTTGGCAAGTCAGTTTGTCTCCTATATCTTGGTATCTTTAGAGGGCCCATCACTGTAACACCAAGATATGATTTGCACCACTTCTGAGTTTGTCTTGGGTTTTCTTCCCCAGCTCTGTCTGTATGGGTATAGCAGGCAGACTGCTTGGTCAGAGATGAGCAGGCTCCTCAAACACTGCATTCAGCTGAGCATCATAAAGTTCCAAGACAAAATTTAATATCCATTTTGATTGCGGACAAAGACATTGTGTACACTGCAGAACTAAAAAATATTTAAAATCCCTTTTGTGTTATCGTCCATTCAGAGGTACTTTTAGCATCATTGGTGAGTGCTGGAGCTGTAACTTTAATTTACTAGCATTAAATAGGTGAAGAGAATTCTTAGAATTGTCATATGTATCGAATTATAATTATATGTAATTTATGCAAGGTAGGTTTGAGTTTGCAAAAAGCCTGAAGCATTTAAAAGATATGAACCCTTCTTGCTGCGCTGTAAACTGTGAAACACGGTAGTTCTGGTGGGCCCCACTTACTGATTTTTTAAAAACTGTTCTAATAAAAATAATCATGTCATTTATTAATGACAGAAAAGGACAATTATCATGACCAAAAAAAGAGCAGTCTACCTGGAAAAAGCCTGGAAGTGTATACTGGGCCCAGCAAGTATTTTTAACAATGGATTAAACATACTTATTTAGTTTCCTGTCCACAAATTGTCTGTGAAAGGACAGTGTATTCCAGAATATATTTTTTATTTGAATATATTAGTATTTAATGCAAACAAATTACAGCTTCTAGATTTCTTGTAAGTTGCAAGCATCTGGTACACTCTATTCTATAGCTGTAGAAATTAATGGCAGTATTCAGATCTGAAACCTGTCAAAATCCTGTGTTTGAGCTCAGCGACGGAGTGTATGTTACAGATGATGGGGTATTGCTGGTGGTTCTTCATTGTGCATCCCAACTTTTGATAAGCAAATTTCATTTAGTCACTCACGAGCATCCACAGAAAAACAGTTTTGTTCTTTTGCCTAAGGTCACCCCATCAAAAGTCTTCAATGCTATCTGGCTTTTGTAAAAACAAAGGACGTTTTCAAAAGGTAGTTTTGTTATTTTTTTCAAGAAATTCATGTTTACTTGAGTATTCTCAAGAAATCTCATTTCAAGTACCTCTAGTTTTTCACTCTTCATTTGCTGTGTGTCTTTAACCAAGATCAGTCTCTCCTTTCCTGTCTTTTCAACAGCTACAAACCACCTTAAATGTGTCCTTGTAAACCTGATTACTGACAGAGGCTGAACAGTCAACGCATACCCGGGATAAATACAGCAATTACACCTATTTACAGCTGTATCTCTTTTCTGCATTATTATTATTACTAAGAGGTTATTAAAAATAGTGCAGCCTTCAGAGCTGCTTCAACCGTCAGCTTGGCAAAGCGAGGACCATGCCTCAGTTGCGCGTGGTGCTTTTGGCAGCGCTGTGTCACGGGGCTGTCGACGCTGCTCCGTGGTGTGGCGTGGCGGTGGGCAGCGTGGGTGCCCTTGCAGTGCAGGCTGTGCGGGACTCCCCGTGCCAGGGGCTCCGGTAATAGTCACAACAAGAAAGCAGCACCTGACCGCGTGTGACGGCATAAACAGCAGAGACAGATGCTCAAACTGCTCTGGTTCATCCCTTCTCGCTCCCTCCTTGTGTCCTGGAGGAAGTTTCTGCTGCTGGTTTTTGGTCCTTCTATCCTAGCGCATCTCAGCTACTCATAGGCACTGCGAGTTTCATGCTGGCGGGCGCAGAGGAAGACGACCCACAGCCTTCTGCTCCACCAAATCCACGCTTCCTCCTGAAATGAAGGGAAATTGTCCTCCAGAGCTGTCAGAGGGGAGTCCTTGACTTATGTGGGTCCTTCTGTTTCTGCCCAGGAGAGGGCAATCCAGCACCCAGACATGAGCCAGCTGAGCGCACCATGTGTGGAGGCTCCTTGGGGTGTCGGGGGTCTGTGCAGTTAGTGCCTGGCCCAAGGGACATGAAACACGGCTCCCCCTCCACTGGTGGGTTCTGATGGCACACACTACCCAGCTCCCCTTCCTCAGCTGGGAATCGCAGGCCTGCATCCCCGTGCCCATCTGCTCTGCTGTGCCAGCGTCTCCTTTCCTGCCCAGGTGCAGCACCCACGCCGGGACCGGGAGAGTCTCTGTGGTGCAGAGGTTTGGGGACTGGGTAACTGAGGAGGTCACAGTCCTTCCTCTCTGGGCTCTGAGGGGTGGGGTAAGGCTCTCTACTTTGAGGCACGGCGGTATTCGCACATGCATACACCCGTCTAAAGGCAACTGCGCACACGCTGTTTTCTCATCTGTTTGTAGCTGTGCATATGTGGGCACTGGAATATATTCATTTTCAGATTTGGGAAGACTAACTAGCCTCTTCCTCTTGTTTTCCTCCACCACTTTTTTCTTCTGCTCACATTAAACTCATTTTCCAGATTAAGGAATTTATTGATTGTCCTGCATCTTGGGCCAGATGTTTGCCTCTGACCCCAGAGCTGCTTTGGGTAACAAACAGCTTGATGCCAGTGGTGCGGGGGTTTGGAGCCACCCAGGCAGCGGGGCTGGCTGCACGGCCCCTAACCGGCACTCCCGGAGAGCACACGAAACTTTAAAGGCGGCAGATCCAAGTGGTAATCAAGATGACGCTGTCAGGATCCCTGTAACTTTATTTTCCTTTGATTCTGCCTTCTGTCTTAGTCTTCTGCGCGTCACACTGGTCTAGATGATAATAGGCAACTGGAAGTGCTGCTGGAGCCTGTAATTAGCAGGTTCCTACCCTGGGACTTGGTTCTTGCCGGTGGGCTGTAGGTGTGCGATAATTTGCCAGTTAATCAATGGGAATTATTAAAATATCACTGCATATTTTTGCTTTGCTCTTATATGGGGTGTGGGGCGAGTATCTGGGGTTCCCAATCATGAAAGCAAATCTTCCTTCTCATTCACTTTCAGTACTCTGAGTTTGTGGGGTTTTTTATTTTAAAGCAACCTCTTCCTTTCCCCCCACCTCAGCCAAAATGAAAAACATTAATATCATTGCCACGTTTAACTTCTTGAAACAGTGAATTTGAACCTAGCCAAAAAGTCCTTAAAACAGATACAGTTTTCAAGCTACGCAGAATTCCACCGTTTTTAATTACAAAAAGCAACATGTCCCTTCTTGGGCAAATATGTTTTACTTTGCATTTGCTTTATAAACAAAGTAAAATCCACAGTTTGGTGGGTTGATTTTTTTTTTTTTTTTTGACATTTATTTAAGTAGGTGGTACTTCAGCCATAAAAATTTTGTGTATTAGTGCCGTAACTCTGTAATTTTTCTGGGCATTTTGGTTTTAGGCTTTAAGGTAGCCTTGCTGGGATCTGTTAAGAGTACAAGGTAGACGCAGGGAAGTTTTCTCCTAGGTACACAGCCATGTTAGAGGTTTCTTGTGCGGCCAGTGAACCCTGGCAGAGCACTGTCACTGTCATTGCAGCACTATTGAGCCTAACATTGTACATGCTATTTATTAAACTCAGCACCTCCTGTGATGGTACTGGAGCGACAGCACAGCATTGCTACATAGCTGGGGAGCATTTAAAGAGAGAAGTGAAATACCCCATGTATTATCTGTTGGCTCTGTGTTTAGTGACAGAAGCTGTGGGAAGTCTATAAAACAGCTCAATACGTCACTTCTTATGGAAACTGTTATTCCACGAGAGCGTACAGAAATAGTTTTGCTGAACAGCGACTGGTACATCAAAGATAAATTGTGATCCCAGTCACTGGTCACTAGAATAAAACGATGAACTTTTGTAATTTATCCTGAAAAGAGAACTCAGATTTTCCAGATTTAGTGGAGTGCCAGTGAAACTGGAATTTTTCAAATCTGTCTTAAGATATTCCTACACTCAGAGTTGAATTAATTTTTTGGCAGTAGGTGAAGCCGTATCACGCCTAAATATTTGGTGGGATTATTACGTGAATTTAGAAAACGTAATGGTGTGTGCCTTGATTTCCCCACCTGTGAAATGGGTGATCCCGCAGCGTTCCTGTGAAGCACCCTGGCTGAGAACCGCTGTGACCGCAGCTGACTGTTATTCTCTTAATCATATTAGTTAAATCTGTTCGTAGAGTGGTTCCATTTGCTTGAATGAATTTACATCAGAGATTAATTCAGTGCTGTTTATTGTTGTTTTTACATTTATTCAGTACTGTAAATAATGCCTGATACTTTACAGCTGTGTATGAAGACACAGTCTGTGCTTCAAGGGCTTTTTTGTGCAGGTAATTTGAAGGGTCCCCTCTTAAGCCTTGCACTTTCCCATGTAGCGGGTGAGCCCATTTTGTTTCCTCTATATTTTGAGGACTTTTCGTTCACGTGGTATCCGCTCCCAGCACTTTCCTGCAAGTATGATTCAACAGATAAAAGTTGATCCTTCACCTCCAAAGGGTGACTACCTCCTCTCTGCCCTCCCCTCCTCCCCCGTATC
>VYZV01019647.1:0-13685 GCA_013401275.1 Pandion haliaetus
GGACACATAAAAAGTAAGAGCTGGTTTCCTCCAACTGTTTCATTCTGCAGAACATTTTATAAGAGGCAGAGTGCTTGCATTACAACTCTCTGTCCAGCCTCATGACATTTCCAAACAGCTTTCTGAATAACATCAAGGAAAGCCCTGCTCACTACTATGGCCCAGAGCTGACCACAATCTGGGAGCAATTGAGTTCAAGGATGAACAGTTTTCATTGTACAGTACAGGGGACTAATACAACCATTATTCAAAAATAACGGAAATCAGGGTCTAGGAACAGTATTCCTAATCCTACACATTCTCAGAGAATGGTTAAGCCAAGAGAAGTGAAAATAATTGTCTTTGTGGGTTGGAGGACAACACAGTTACAAAAGTCAAGACAACATTTTTGCCTGTAAAGAAAAACCTGAACTACTTGGCATAAACAGATTTAAAAAAAAGAGGTAGTTAGCATTTGTGTAAGGGAATGAATAAAAATTCAATTCAGGCTTTTAATCTCATTTCAAATGCTGTGTGAATTTGACTGAGTTGTTATGCTGTATCTAAATTTTTTGAAGTATTAAAAAGATTTAAGCTTACTTGGGAAGCTGAACAAGAGACAGACTACAAAGCATTCTGAGATAACAGAAGAGAGGTTAGAAAGGAGATTGTCCTTACTTTAAAATTTACAAAGAGAAGGAATTATTACTGTCCATCTGGGATGCTTAGGGCTTTTAAAATCAGGTTTAACAAGTAGGAATTTTTATTTCTTGGGAAAGTTCAAACAATTAATTAGAGCACCTCAAGGAATCCCTTCATGCTCTCTGGAAACAAGTCTGGGGCAAATCAGAGCAGTATCTTAATGCCATGTGGCATTTTCAATATTCACGTGTATTGTCATTGTACCCTGGCACAAACCAGGACTGTGGTGGCCCTGAACAGACAAAAAGCACAAGTATAAGGAATATTTGTGCCTCAGATGTTCTGCACTTAACTAAGGATAAGGCAAGAATCAATAGATGGATCCAGAGCACACAAGGAAACCATGCTGTCAGCATGACTGGCAGCAGTCTCTGCACTCCATCTGCTTTTCTGTGGGCTTTACAGCAAAGAGGAGTTTTAAAAAAAAAAGAGATTAAAAGGAAGACAGTGAGGCAACTTTCTAGGGAGTTCCTTACAAGTGTGAAGGCTGATAAGGAAGAAAGCAAGCACACATTTATTTTAAAAGCAGAGATCACTGGACACTCAAAACCAGGGGTCAACACAGTTTGTTTTACAGAATTTGGAGCTGACTTTATCCACCACAAAACCCAATGTAAACACCACTGCATCTGTCTGAAAGAACCACTTAGGCTGTACAACGCCATTTAATTTTGGTCAACTGTACACAATATTGGTTCAGTGAAATCAGTCCAAAACACAGGGACAGATTTAGCAGGGCACACGCAATGCATTTACTAGGATGTCCACATACTGTCTCCTGGCAGCACTTACCTTACGTAGCTGCTCTATTAGCTCCAGTTCCTCCTCTCGCTGTTTGGAGTTTTGTCTTACTCTAGGGTCTGCAGAATCATTAGCAGGAGACAAGGCACGGGTAGAAGATGAAGTAACAGCTAAAAGTAGCATGAAGGAAAGAAAAATCACTAAGCATGGTTTGGCTGATTGTCCTTCAGTGCTGTGCTATACATGCACACACAAGGTTCCAGAATGGGTACAGTGCATTCCTTTTCACAAATCTGTTTCCTTCATTTGATTACTAATCAAACTAATGATCTACTAATCTAAATGAGGTGTTCTTTAACACATTCTCCGTTCTGTTTAGATTCTGTTCTTTCTGTTGGATAATATTCAGAAAGGAGGACAAAGTTTTGCCGGATGGAGTATGTTGAAACAGCTCAGTCTTTCTACAGAAATTGCAATTTTGTTATGGGCTACTGTGCAATGCAAAATTTATCAAGCTGCCTTCATCAGTTGTTAAAGGCTTTTGTGGCATTTACTTAGTATCGGTTTAGGTGTAAGCACAGTGCAGGAAGAACAAATTCCCACATTTCCACAAATATGACAGAAGAATATTTGACAGCTCTAAATAAAAAATTGCTTATACACAAAATATTTAATGCCATGTGTCTACAAATGAAACTCTAAAAGTAGTTTGATGATAATGACCTGAAATAACAGAACAGTGCAAAACCTAGGTAATGCAGATGTTAATATAACGTAGCAAAACTAACTAATTTCTGAGCTATATAACCTACCTTTGTTTGCTTCATCCCTGACAGCTGCTCGGAAAAGGAAACTCTCAGGTCGCTGGGAAGGGTTTCTATAGGAAGGCGGGGCTGCATGGCCAGGATATGGAGGGGAAAGGTGGACTAAACAAATGTGGAAAGGCACAGGAAAGGAAAGGAGGAAGAAGGAAATGGTTAAATAGGAAATGGGTTCAGCAGTATGGTAATTAAAAAGAACAAAACAAAAATTTCAATATAATAATGACAAAATAAATTACAGCCATGCATGATAAAAGTGCAGAGCAGGAAAAGGCACTTCCAAGGACACTTGCATGCAAAGCACATTCCACATACCAATTCCAACAACTGTTCTGACTGTTGCTGAATGCATCTGTGTGCCAAAGCCTGTATGAAGGCCTAAAACAGCCAAACCCTATGCTCTGCCTGAGGACATGCTTCACCACTGTTGTCTCTTCCCTCACGTGTTGCTAAGGGGACCCAAATAACTGGGTAAATTCTCAAACACAGCAGTGCCACATACAGAGATGGGAACTTATGCTCCCTTCTCTTCATAGTACAAAGAAGCAAGCAGGCATTTTGATGTTATTTTTCAGAAGTTTTTTTTCCTTTCCCTGTTACCTGTCTGAGTGGTAGGTGAGCTGGGGGAGATGGTAGATCTGTCATCACTCTGTGGACAAAAAAAGCAGAAGAGCATAAATGGTCCTAATCTAGAAAAGCTGTGACTACATTTTAATTTGCTGTGTTTTAAAAAAAGGCTCCATCCATGTAAATGTACTTCAGAAAAAAACCCCAGAAATGTGAAAAAAAACAGTAAGTTGTTCCCCAAGTCTCATGTCTGCAGAAAGTGACGAAGCTTTTTGTTTTGCAGAAATGACACAATTGCTTTTTTCTGAGGAAAAACAATGATGAAATAGCATTGACTGTGCAATGATAGATCTTTGTTTACTTTTCTTTCCAACCAAAACTTTCAAAGTATTCTTTCCAAACGGAACACAGAAAAACAGATAATTAAGTAACATGCAGAACTTGCATTACAGCAGCACCGATAAGGATACACCTCTACAACCTTTGCTAATGCAAAACTGCTATTTACTGAACATCACTCTCCCCAGTGAAACACACCGTAGTTTTACTACTGTACTTACACAGCTAATGATTTCTTGTGATGAATGCATTCAAGAGAAAGAAATACAGAGTATCTGTATTTGAAAGTAAGCTGGTAAAGAATGCAACAGGAGTACTTTTGATGAACTCAGCTTGGTCAAGAGTAAATACTCTTGTACAGAAAAAAAATCAAAGACAACCAAGAATCCCTTGGAGCAGAGACTGGTTACCATGCTTGTATAGCGTAGGCCTCCTGTAGACACAGCCTAAAGCTAAGATGAGGTAATACTTACTACAGTTTAATCAGGTAAATTGGATTCATACCCTACCTGAACTTTTGATTAGAAGCTGACAGACTAACACCTGTTAAAACAGATGTGTGGATCCAAGAGGGTTTTTTTGGCTTTACTGGTGAATGATAATAGCAAGAGATACCTTGACAGGACTGAAGGTAGAGGCATTAGGCAGGGCAGTAGCACAGCTTTCTTGATTCAACCCTGAGAGTGACTGAATGCAGAAAGAAAGAGAAGGCAGTAGCAGCATTAGCAAATGGCTGACAGGTCGTACACAAAGGTGGAATGCAGTACACACGTTAAAAAGGAAGAGGTGATCATGATCACATTCTCAGAAGTGGTCAACAGATACATACTTGCTGAACAGTTAAAGCCTTCCTACCCTCCTGAACTTTCTGCCTGACAAGCTTGGGAGGTGCGATGTTTCTTTTACACGCAACACAGTGACATCAAAAGCAGAACTAAGAACAGTAAGTGATGCAAAAGCTTCTTTAGTAACACCTAATGTAATGCCTATGCCATCAGGCAAAAGGAAATTTTACCCTACAACAGTACATTCTGAGCCACTATTCAAAATAAATAGCTTTTTTTTTAATGTTTCAAGTACGGTATGCATTTTTAGTATGTTATTTTCCTATCAACTTTGTAAAATCAGAGAAGCCAACATCTAACAGGCTCAAGAATACACACTTTGTGTCTGCCACAAACACTTAACGCTGATCCTTGTGAGTTACACACAAAGTAAGTAAGATTCCATGGATGGAATCTAGCTCTTGGGGAAGATGTCCGTGTTAAGATTTACAGTGTCGTCACAAATAAAAATGCAGCCAAAATTCAATTATAATCAACATCAAAACCAACCAAATAAACAACTTTTCATGTTTACAGAACAGGAGCTCCAGCTGCCAATCTGTCACTGACAGGTGAATCTAGAAGGTCAAATTCTGTGTCTTACTGAAAGTACAATCAAAACGTTAACATTTGAGGACTGAATGGTTCAAGAATGAAACTATACTTTCTGAAACAGCATTCAAATAGTAAAGTGGCAGTTCAGCACAGGAAAAGAACACCAAACGAAACCTAGAAACTCTACAGATGTGAACGACACACTTGGGAGTGTTAATATTTAATGATTTGCAACTATTCTGCCACTTCAGAACAGTACAGCCAGGAAGGACTAGGAGAGGTTATACTCAGGGCAAGCCTTAAATACAAACATCTTTAGGCCCTATGCAGACTTAACATCTGATCCTCAAGACAGTCTCTTTCTACACAGCAGTGCAGAGCAAAAAATCATGGGTTTCTTTTTTAATTTTGTTTTGAAGAGTTTCAAAATATTACTTGACTTAAGCAAAACATTAGCTAGTATATGAGAACAGTAAAATGAAACAGAAATATGTGGTCTGTAACATTAACATAACTGTTTATTCCTGTATGAAAGGAGCAAGACAACCTTGATGCAGACTGACAAGAAGTCGTGACAGTCCAGGTACCCAGCAGTGGGCAAAGGGAAGGGGAACACGGCACACCACAGGGTAGGACAATCACAACAGCAACACACTGCATGCTCTTCACCTGTTTGCGAGTCCCTGGCCGCCTTTTAATGGTATTGGTGTTATTGTCAATCTCAAACACAAAAAGAGGCTCAAAGCCATTCTGTCAGGGACAGCAAGGAAAGAAAGAGGGAATAAAGGAAGAAGTGAGACAAAGAACAATTGTAAGAAAAGGTAGCCACAATACAAAAGGAACCGGGATGCTGCAATTCAGACTTACAACACCCTACTGCACATGCCATACTTGGTCTCTAGATCTAGCACTGAAGTCAGAGAAATCTCCCTGCGCCAGAAACAACTGTAGATACAGGGACTGCGAAAGCAGAGCCCAACCAGAACTCTGTATGAACCAAATAAGGATATTTTAAGGGAATTTGATTATTAACATTTGAATACACAAATGGATGCCAACAGTCTGAGAGAAAACTCCAGGGTACAAGTTAGCATAATTCAAGTCCTGCTTTCTTTACCCATACCATTATTATTTGTAACACACTGGTGCCTAAAAGTCTTAACTTAAAATGTTTCAGAGATCCCATGTGCTAATAGTAACACAATGGCCTCAGGCCATGTTTGAGACCACAACAACAAAACACAAGGCAATGACAGGAGCACAAGGCACCAATGACACAAAGGTTAAGAAAGGAAGAGGTCACACCAGCTGCCTGATGCTTATCAAGTATTTCACAGGCTTTACAACAGAGAAATTGAGCAGCAGTTTAAGAGGATGTTTTGTTTTTTGGTTTTTTTTTTTTCCTTCCATAGTACTCACCTTGTAAAGGGACAGTATGGGAGAAAACAACAAGGTATTTGGGGAAAAATGAGACTCATAAGCAATCAAGGCTGAAATCATTAGCCAACTCTGAAGCCTTGATACTATCTCAACAAGTAATCTCCAATTGTAACAAATGGGACTACCCTTGTGAGAATAGCAAGCAGGATATGACTTATATAAAACTTTGAGGTATACAGCACATTTTTTCAGAGAAGCCAGTGACTACATTTCTCCAGCAACATTTTAGTCTGGCTATTACAAGGCAACACAAAGAAATCTGCCACAGTGTGCAATGACGTGTACTACAGCCAACCTCCACGTCTAATCACAGGTATGTAGGAGAAACATGCAACTCAACTGAACTAGTAACATTCATAGAAAGTATGAGTAGTGATTTTGTGAGTTCAGACTGTCCTGAAATTGTTTACAAACCGAAGGAAGAGGTCAGAGTAAACTCTGCAATGTGAATACATTTTAATTTTAATTAGTGATAAAAGACAACAAGGAGAAGACCAAAACAAACATGATGTAAGATTTAAAAAAGGAGATTCACAACTTAAATTTTGGTTTTAGGAAATTTTTTGTTAAAGCAGTAACGACACCAGAAGGCGGAAATAGTAAAATAAAAGAAAGCTCACTTGCTTTCTAACTACATATTAGACTTACTACTTTTTAAATCTTTTCCTTACATCTGAGCTGAAAACATTGTTTAGAGCAAAAGAAAAGCAACTGCTCAGTTTAGAGAGTTCTGATGTAATGAGGGAAATGCTGAACAAAAGATCTTTTACTACACCTCTATGTAATATTCTCCTCTTTTGCCACAAAGTGTTATTCCCATACCATAAAGGTAGAACAATCAGTGGAAAATCTAGCAGAACTTTTTTTTTTTTTTTTAAACTAACTTATCTGCAAGTTTCTACGTCCAAAAGTTTTGTAAGGTAACGTTTATACTACTGCACACAGTCTTTATGCAGAGAGAGAAAAAGACGAGAGAGGAAACTATGTAAATGAAAAATGTGTACTGAAAACTGTCATTAGCAATAGAATTTTGATATGAAATGCCTCTATACTTTGGCAGAGGAAAAAAACATCCTCAGAAATTAGACCTAGCTAAATTTCAAATCTGTAAGGACAGGGAAAATATAAAATGAAATGCAAAAGAGTATAAAAAGGTAGAAGTAATTTCAACTCTCATGACAGACCTTTTCTTTTTTTTTCTTTTTTTTTTTTTTTTTTAATTAAAGCAAACTAATGAACCTTGTTGCTGAATAAGTTTTTAGCATACAAAATACATTTGTGGAAACAAAAATGCTACAAATTCATGAGCCAGCCTGGACTTAATGTTCCAGTTACAAAAACTGCCAGAAACAGCTGCCCTGGCATATGTCATCATTAGACACAGTGTGTATTTCCACTACAAAATATTGCTGCAGACCATGCTTTAGCAGTTCAGAAGACCCAGTATTTCATATACTATTATAGTTTAGTGCTGCTGAAAAGAGCAAGGAATCAAAAGAAAAATGAACAGAGAAATGATTGCTTTCAAATCTAGTTCAATCTTTCCTTACCAGCCTGGCCACTTCTTTATGAAGTGCAAGGATGTAACTTGGTTAAAGACACAAAGGAAAAAGAGCAATGGAAGCCAGTTTCAAAATAATTTATGAAAATTCCAAGTCACGTAACAAAATTCTACGTATGAATTTACAACGAAAGTCATGGGATCACACAATCAAATAGAAATGGGGTCCTTAAAGGTATCTTTAAAATACATTCCAAAGATGAATTCACTGACAACAGTGTATCAACACTTAACCCAAACCACTGCTATTCTCCTGTTTCCTATTACCTAAATATGAAAGCACATTTTTATATGCTAATTGATTGTGATTTCTGTAAACAGGCACATGCACAATCATTAAATCTCTCTCTATTATAAACTTTTTCACTCCCACAAAGTGCTAGTCAGGTGAAAGCAGGAAAACCAAAGAGTCTGAATAAAGAGACAGTAAATATCTTGACCAACGTGTCCTGGAGAGAGATATTCTAACCAAGAGCACTGCCTAAAGAAAGTTTAGGTGGATAATGGAAGCACATGAATTAAGAAAATAAATCCCAGGCATGCAGTCATGCAACAGCAGGCAAATCGGGTGTATTTTTCTTTTATAGACATGGATTATGGCATTAATTAGATTCTTTAATTATGCTATATCGCTAAGATGCCATAAAAGAAGAAATAGCATAAAACATGAATTAGGTTCATAAATGTTTTTATTTTTGCTAAGTGTTCAAAATAGTTTATTTTTAAGATATCTTCATTGATAAACAATAAAAAGGTGTGAGGAATATTTCATGACTGCTAGCATTTATAGGTAGAGCAGTTTTTCCCTGTGCTATGATATGGTTACCAAGACACTAAGTATTCCTAACCACCATGTGCAGGACGCAGACAAGTTAAAGTAGAAGGCTGTACTCAAAGCATTAAATCTGCTTACTTGACACTGAAGAGCACATCGATTAGGAAGCAAGCTAAACAGAGAATAAAACAAACCAGAACAACTAGAGGTGAATTTTTAATTTTAGAAGCTCTTCTTTACTATCAGTAATTTTCCTCTGCTCTCAGCAAAAGTTAAGCTTTAATTATTTTGTGGAAAAACATCACTATATTATTAACAAATGGCCAACAGTACAAGTATCAACATATTCATAATATTAAAGTTCACAGCTAAAGCTACTTTTCAAAGAAGATGGTCATGTTTTATGCTATTTAGATTAGCTCTAAAATAGTTGGTCTAATCTGAGACAATCGTAACATGTTACTTCTATGCTCTAGAATCTGCCGCATAAAAAGGCCATTACGTGCAGGATCTTACCACTAACAAGGCACTATCATCAGTATGCTGAGACCTTCTGGATGGAAAGGGACACTGGGAGGTGGGAGAGATGGAGTAATGTCAGAAACACACAGAATGTCAGAAACACATGGTATGCGAACAGACAGACATTTTGGAACATGTACTGCTTGTTTATAGCACTGTGAGGCTTTTTTTAAAAAAACAAAGTATACGTAACTCTGAAGGAATATATAGCCACATGACCCATGAATTATAGTGTATTCATATTACTTAAAGAATCAATTATTCTGCTTTCTGTGTTGTCTCAAGCAAATAGAGACAACTATGTATTCACAGCTCTTGCTGTGGTAGAACAAAGGACCCTTTAAAAGAATAAATTAAGACCAGAAGAACATTAAGAAAGAAAAGGAGCAAAAACTATTTCAATTAGCCCACGTTTCGGTAATTTTCTAACAAAAAAAGAGTTAGTTGGAAAATGCTGCTAAATAACTATTTATATTCATTATATTATTAAAAGTTTTGATCTGATTAACACTGCCAAGTGAATTATCTTCCTCTGGAGGAAAGTGGGGATGGCAAGCAGTGGAAGACCTATTACTATGCAGAAATCTGATGCAGAGTGAACAGATGTCATTGGCTCAGCTCTGTATATTCTAGAAGACTGAGACTTGTATGATGTGTTCCCTACTGACTTACTGTTTTTGATTATAAGACTACACTAGAATAAAACTTTTAAAATATTTATTTATTTATTTTTCTGATAGCCCTCAAAATTCTAGTGCTTAATCTTTCTAGGATAACTGGTGATTTAATGATAAGAAACTGGCAGAAAACTGATCAGTGAAGGATGACTACAACACAGTAACTTGCCTGAATACTCCCGTTAGAAAGTAAACTGTACTGCTCACAAGGAGCATCTTAAAATGGAATATGAAATGTATTTTCTGTACAGAACATAGAAAACATACAAGAAACAATAAAACAACACACTGAGACAGGCAATCTACATGAACAGAAATATTAGACTAGTCCCATAAACAAAAAAAACCACACCCAAGAGTTCTCCACAATCAGGAAAATATCTCTGATGGAGAGCACTAAGAATTCAGGTGCTGACATCCCTAGTAATACTCTTACTGGACTCTTACCTCACTATCCAGAGGACTTTGCTTCTGAGGACTTAAAGATGCTTTTTGCTGTAAAAAAAAAAAAAGGAAAAATGAAAGACCAATTTAAAAGAATGTGACAGAGAAACAAAAACTCAGATCAAACCAGAATAATTTAGAAGTGTTTTAAAACACAAGAAGCCTTAGTTTTTAAATAAAACATGCACTGGGGAAATTGCAAGTTTCCACTGAGCTGAAACTTCATTGATACTATTAGTAAAAAATAAGCCTTTATTCCATATAAAACCAAAAAACCCGATTTGTTTTTGCATATCAAAGATACAGAATAAACCCAAAATATAACCCAAGGGAGGAATTTAATTGCTGAGAATAAAGTGCTCATGAATAACAAAGGCAACAGAAGAAAAAACGAAAACAACCAAACCCAAAAACCTCCAAACGCTCATCAATGAACAAAATGCATCCTGAAGTCTTTAACTGAAAGACTGAGCAGAATCTTTAATAAAAGCAGCTTTTCTACAAAACATTGCCGGGGCCTGAGGTTAGTCGATGCTAATGAAAAACCTAGTTTCAGGCAGCTAAAAATCTTCTTCTAAACTAACTTTATACATTACATAAATGCAATCTTTTCCTCTCTACAGACCACCCTAAGCCCAAAGTATTAACTATAACATTTCTTAAATTTGTGATGGCAAGATCTGGTAGGTCACCAGAGCAGTAAACAGTAAAATAAATTTAAGTCAACTAGCATATAAACAAGCTTGCCTGTTAAGCAGTAGACTACTTCATATTGACTGCACTGAAAGAGAAAGTGAAGGCGCAGCATCCATGGAGTACCTGATATACCATAAATCCGCACCTGTGTTTTACCTGGAGGTAAGTCATTTATGCATCATAAAATACCAAAATAGATCAGACAACATTATCCTCTTGTGTGTATGATTGCTTTCTTCTCTGCCAAATTTGTCTTCAAAACTAAATTGCCTCTATGCCTTCTCAAATAAAGACCCCTTCTTTCTTATACCAATCCTGTCACATCTATGCAAATGAAAAATTGAGAGAATGAGGCAGACTATGTAAAACCAGAATTCTTTGCAACAATGACATCTTGGGTAAATCTCTTCCATCTTCCTCCTCAGTTCTAGTTTTGTCTATGTTAAGCTACAGCACCTATACTGAATGTACTTAAATGATACCTCTCCATTTTCTTTATAAAGTGCATTCCATGCTTAAGAGTGTAATGTACAAGTATTAATGATATTGGCAATTAATTTTCATTAAGGGATTCAGAAAAAGATAAAGTATCAAGTAGGTACTAAAAAGAGGTACCTTAACAAAGTCAAGGACAGCTTCTCTCTGAATCTGTTTTGTTCTCATCCTCTCTTCCTCATACTGAAGCGCTGCTAGCTGGGCCTCCCGACGGGTACGCTCCATGTGCCTGCGGTGCAGCTCAGGATCTGTATTAGGCACCTGGAACAAAACAGTACACCAGGCTGTAAAGACAAGAGCTACACAGGGTAAAACAGATGGGTTAAGGAGAAACAGTCGATGTCTTATGGCTGATATCACTTTGGTTTTGCATCAAATTAATCCGAAAGAATAAAATAGTAGAGTTCAATGTGTTACCTGACTGTGGTGACTTGATAGAGAGAGAAAGTAAGGTGAATCAGTAGGGGATCTGACAAATGGAAAAACAAGAGAGTAAGTATACTTTTTATCTTAAATATAAACAAATTTTCATCCATGAATTGTCACTGACAATTCAAGTTTCTCATCAAATCAGAGGATTAACTGTTCAGTAGCAAAGCTGTTAAACCAACCACTACGGTAACGATTTAACTCATTGTGCATGACAGATTTTGTGCAGTCACTTCTATCCTCCTGAATTGTGATAAAACTTTTCTACAGCTCAAGATGTACCAACTGGACTACATTTGGCCTATTACACTGAGATACTCAGTACTTTATACCCATTCTCTAAGAGCTAGTTAAGTAACCAATCCAGGAACTTTTCAGATGATCCTCATTCAGAGGAATAACTGGCTAACTATGGTTATTTGTGGGGGGAGGGGATAAAATTAACCAGTAGAAACTATGTTTTTCTTTTCCCTACCTCTCTGTCCTGTCCACATAACTCCTTATTACTTGGTGATGCTCTCTGTCCTGCATCAAATTTAGAGTTTCAGGTCTTTGTAATTCATCAGTATCCCTGCAGGTAAACACCAGGTGGAACTGGGATTGGCCACTGATGCATATAAACTACTCTCAGATGAATTCTTCTCTAGATTACAGCTGTTTTTCTAAGAGTAATTGCCTAGACAGTTTGCTTCATATAACCACAAAGGTGAAATTTAGGATGACTAAAGAAATCATGTTGTGATACATCACAACTACTGCAGTTCATAATTAAATAAATTTAACTTGCTTAATTATTATAATTATTATTAAATAATATAATATTATTATTAATGAAATTAATTATTTCAAAATACACAAAGATAGATTCTCTGTTTTAAGACTATATTCTGGTTATCGTAGGCCTTATTCTGCTCCGGAAAGAACAGAATTATTTTTAAACATTAGCACCCTCTTATATTTTCAGAACAAATTTGCTCATTTCACCAATCAAGTGATGACTTCCTAAATGTCAGTGAGACAAGCCATCAAAGTCACAAGGTAAACAATAATGGATCTGTCTCTTATCCATCACATCAACAATAAAAGAGAAATTTTGCAGTCAGTTCTTTGCTAGAAGGCAGCTGCTAGCACTGAAACAATTCCCAAGGTCCACAGTCTACAGCACGTTCCCTGCCATGTTGCTGCCTAGAAACCAAGCTGATGGAAATTGAGTAGCTTACTCTTGACAGCCTAGACTCTGTAACCTTTGCTGCTGGGGCAACTATGGAATAGAGACACTCTTACCAATGCATTTCCAAAAAATATCAGTCCTGCTGCCTGTGTGTAGACCTATTACCTACTCTGCACAGAGAAGCTTAAGACACATGGAAGACCCATACGCTACAGGTCTCCTCTGTTACTTAAATTAGCACTGATGCACATGACAAATCCATTACTATGCTGTTTTGAACAGGCAGGACTGGGTTCAGCTAAGTGCCAAGAAGCGTATTCAGACCAGAGTACACACAGCTTTGTTGCATCAGGAATGCACCACAGTCTGTCCAGAGGCACAAACTGTATTTACTGAATTAAATCAACCAACATAAGTACTCTTGAGATGAAGTCTGTGTTACATCCAACACTAAGAGTTTTAATGGCTCCAGCATGCTAAAGAAAAAAAAGAGAGGCTGCCTGCCAAGGCGTTTGCACAGAATCATTGTGGAAGCAGTTTACAGCTTGTGGTTGCCACAAATGAAGTATTTGGTTAATACAAGCTTAAAATATAAAAAATTACAAATTGTCATATGGCTGTTTATACACAATTTTGAAGGCAATAACAATAGGACCTGTTTTTAGTGCCTCATTAAGAATTTCACTCTGCTGCAGCATAAGATGAATAAGCTACAATTCATTTAGATTGTTGATTAACTACTTCCACATGAAGATCTGCTGCCATCCTTAAGTTAAATTTTGAAAACACTGGATACCCTAGTGAACTACAATTTCCTTTATCATTAATATCTATCTATGTAAACAGCAGCTCTCTCCTGGCTAACTAGCCTATTTCTTTCAGATATGTCAAGGAATCCAGTGTTTGTAAAGTCTAATTATTTCCATGTTGACCACAAATGTTCAAAG
>VYZV01019648.1:0-24864 GCA_013401275.1 Pandion haliaetus
ACAGAGGCATCTTTTCCACCAAAGTTCTTTAGTGAATGTTTGAGACATTGACTATAATTAGTCAGGCCGTCACACACACTATCTTAGTTTTTTGTACATATCCATTCCCAGGTTTCAGTTTGAATTAGCTGGTAAACTCCCTGGATTACAGGCAGAAATCTTGCTATGTATTTGTGGGGCTCCGAGCACAATGTGGCTATTATGCTGATTCTATGCTCCTAGTACAATTGCAGTAAAAATCATCACTAATAATTGTATAACAGAAGTGGTGCAGATCTATACAAATAACATATACTGTACTAGCAATGCTTCTAAGTGCATATTAGGTCTTTTTATTTTCATTTCATCCTGTAAAAATAGATAGTTAGCTTGTCTTGTATTGGATTCCCAAAGTTCAATCACACTGTTAATGATGATGTGAATTGGGTAGCTCATCATGACGTGAAAAAGCAGGAGCCGTGTGTGGACAAGGAGAGATGCTAATGCTGCTGGGCAGTACTGTGGTGGGCCAGCTTCATGCTGTTTTAATTCACAGAGTCACCCAACTGCCAGACCCACTCTTTCATGGAGGTGCTTGCAATAAAAAGTTAGTTTAACCATACTGTATAAGGTGTCTGGCAAACGTTCACCTGCAACTGTGCACGTTAGTAACACTAATTTGCTGATTGTATTTAACAAATGCTTTTGTGTTCCTCAGATTTGTGATGCTTCTGTCAGGGTGAGCAACACTGTTGCACCCTGAAGAGCTTGGCTTAGGTGGGATAATAGGATGGGATAGTGAGATGGAACAGGAGTTAACAGCAGCTCCCCTTTTTCCTGCTTTGTGCTTTGAAAAAAACATTGCTTTCTGACACGCCTTGCTGCCAAGCAGCACTGTTGCAATGCTTGTCCTTGCAATGCGTAAAGCACTACTTAAAGCCTTGGTGCATCAAATTAAAATTCTCTCTAAATAGTAGTAGGAAGCAACAACTGATCCAGCTAAAATGCTGTTTCCCAGCTAAGGACATGGCTAGCTGATTCTGTATGCTCTACTGTACTTAAATTCCTCTCATCCAAAATAACTCTGTTTCTTTGAAATACCAGGAAGAACAATGACACTATTTCAATAGTTGTTCTTTTATCTGGTTATCTTGACTGATGTTCCAAAACCAGTGTCCCAGAAGATGTGTCCTCTATAGGATGAGATGTTATAAAGTCTAACCCTCACCTAATTCTTTAAAAGAAAGCAAGCATTTCTCTACCAAGAAAGCCTTTACTCGTGTCACATACTAATCACACACCAAAGAACTGTTTAGAAAAAGAAAGACAACCTCTGCCTCTCCTCCTCAGTAGCAGTACATGTAAAGAAAAACAGTGGCAATAAAAGGAAATAGGAACGGTGAGAGAAAGAACTTTGAAAACTATAAAAGCAAAAATTGTTTTTATCTTATTAGAACCAATATTAAAGCTCATTTTTTCACTGCGGGTCAAATGTCACTGATTATGGATTCTGCTGGGGTGGAGCTCTCATCCATCTGTCTCTAAAATTAGCTCCTTTTTTCTCTCTTTTGTGAAGATCATAAGAATCTTTTTCCATCGGCCCCATTATGAGTCAGCGTTGCTCTGACCTGCTCCAATACCAGAACGTATTCACAGCATTGTGAAAAAGATATATGCCAGAGAAGAACTGTAAATAAAACAAGTCCTTTACCTTTCATTGCTATGTTTTCTTCCCCCTGAAATCTTCTGATTTTTTGATAGAGCGGGGCTTTTTTTGTGGAGGGAGTTTGTGTCTGGATCATTGTATGACTCCTGGCCCTTAATTTGTGTCAGAATGCAGCAGATTGCCAAATATGTGTCACAGCTTCAGAAATGTTACTCTCTCTGTCATCCTATAACTGGCACAGCAGAAGAAAGCACCAAGGAAAAAGCCATGACGTTAGTAGGACTTCCTTTGCTACTGATATCAGCTAATACAAGAGTTAGTAAGGCTCTAACATTAACACTTAACTGCTCGATAAACCTAATGAGTACACTTGGTTTATTTGAAACTGCCTGCCTGTGTAGCAAGAAAGCTGACTCGCTAAATGTTACTGCGTAGGAGATTTTCTGTCTTTGAGCTAAGACGAGGGGTGTATAGTGCGGCGTTTAAGGAGCATTTCCAAGGAGTGTTTGTTTCTAGCAGAGGCCGTGCTGTGACAGGCATCTTGCAATCAGAGTTTTTTGCGCAGAGCCCCAACACTTGAAAGCAGAGAGAGGAAAAGAAGGATTCACATTGCTTGATTGAAATGGCTAAGGAGGCCGCTGTCCACATTGTGATAATTCAATACACTGGCATAAAAATTAAACACTCTGATAGACAATACTACCACAAACCCCAAAAGAGGCAAGATATGTAGGAACAGGAAAAAGAAGAAAATGCCCTGGCCTTATTCTAGCTCCTGGGTTAGGAGTGAATCATTGTAAGGATTACAAAAGTTAAGATATTACTATAGCCACTAAATATGTCTTAATAAAAAACTCTCTCATAATTCTTTCTTTATGCTTTTTGTAAATGCTGAATTTTAGGGTTTCTTTTTCCTTTGAAACATACTTAGAAAGAAATGTGGTTCTGCTTTCTACATTCATCATTAACCTCTGCTACCAACTTTGTATTTCTAATCTAATGAGTTCAAGAGAAATTATAATACAAGTAAGCAGATGTTTTCTATTTTGTATAACACCTATTCTTGCTGAATAAGGAGAAAAAATGATGTATGTAGAGGGACATTAATATTTCTTGTTAAAACGTGCTTTGCAGGCTGAAGATACTCATATACATAATGACAGTCAAAAGTCAGGGAGTAAAAATAGGAATTTGTTAAAAACAGCTGTTCTGCACAACTCTGACAGGAATAGAGGAATGCTTTATCCAGTAAAAATTTCAGAATGTACTTAAAAAAACCTAGCTGCTAATTTTCATCAAGACAGAAGGTTAACAAGTCTGTGAAATGGGGGGTTGGTTTGGTCTTGTTTCATGACCATGAAAAAAAAAAATGTTTAACACTCAGAGCTGCCATTTTTCTCATAGCGGAATTCTCTGTAGCATCGTACTGTGGTTGCAGTGTATTTTTCATGCTGCCAGCCACACCACCATCATCTTAATGTTCCCTGAGAATCTTTTAAAGAAATGCTGACACAAAATAGTAATACTGTTTTAATGCTCTTGCTATCAGTTATTTTTACTCTTTTTTCCCAAGGTGATCGTACAGTCATTGCCCCATTTCCCAATGGAAGTGCCAGGAGTGCAGCTGGGGGTGTTGGTGTGCCCTAGTCCAGCACTTTGTACACTGGGCAGCACGGCAGACAGTGCATGTGATTACCACCGACGTGCGGGCGCAGGTTGCTCACTGTATTATCCAACTGGAACTGGCATTGCCTAAGTAGTTTTCTAGGTTATTTGGTTAGTATAGACTGTACATCAGAAAAGACCTTGGCTTTTTAGCAAACTGATTAGCAAGCTGAATTACAGATGGTCCAATCTATGAATTTAGAAACCAGATCCAGACAGCTGCCTGCCCTGGAAGGCAAGAAGATAGTTTCTTACCTGCAACATTGATGAAGCTCCAGAATATATAGTACGGTACTATGTTGTATTTATGCTTTAAAAATTGATTACACTCTAAGCATATACTGTGACTGTATCTGACTATTTACAGTAACTGAGAGAAACTGGATCTAACATCCTGCGCTAAACAGTCTTTGACTAGTAATGTACAATTTTGTAATAAGCACATAAGCAAGGTAGATGGGGGATGGGGTGTTGGNAGTGAAACTGTGACCCAGCCAGGCTGCCAGCATTTCTAATTTGCAGTCACTCTATCCTTTCCCCCCTAGCAAATGTACTCTAATCCATAACCATTTTGCATGCTGAGGTGAGATGTTAAATACAAAGAATTGCTTTTAAATAATAAGCTTATGACACAAAACAGCAAGAACAGGGATCTCAAGGTTAAACATGGCATTCCTCCTTCAACCTCAGCTGCTGTAAAGGAAGGAAGAGATCTAAAATAAAAAAACCAACACCAAAATCATAAATAGATTTTAAAATCTGATGTCAGTGTATATATATCTAACTAAGACATATTTGTCTTCCATTGTTAAAATATTTGTGTGGAGGCAAGATCTTTCTCAGGCATTTGCTCCATATGTACTTGATTCAAATTATCATCGTCTTTGTTGCATGTATAAACACTTGCAGAGAGACATACTTTAATGCAGACGGCAACCTTTTTTTCCTCACAGCAGTAGAAGATGGTTCCAGTAAAAATATACTATCTTTATTCAGATGTCCATAGTAACAAAAAGAGGAAAATAAACAAGCTTTTTTTCTCAACAGAAATCCCTTTGAAGACAAGTGGGTTTTTTACTCAAGTATCAGTGGTATTTCTGGAACTTATTTGAACGTTACGCAATTTGTCTGAGCTTCTGCTATGATTCTGTTCTGAAACAATCCTTTTTCATGAACACACCGCTTTCCTGCTTAGCGTATGCGTGAGCTCTTCCTGGAGGGAAATTGAAAAAATGTTAATCGATAACATAAGATGGGCTGCAAAAAAGGGGTCATATATCTGCATATGTATTTAAAAAAAAAAAAAAATCTTAAGAATTTTCTTGGATTCTGTGGGTGAATTTTGATTTCATTTTGTAAAGAGAAATAATACAATTCAGTAGATTACTGATACAGTTGGAAACATCTGGCAAAATTTTCACTCCTCAAATATCTCTATAACTCTCATTGAGGACTCTGCAAGCCATCCATCTGCTCAAAGCTTACCTTTGGGTTGTTCACAGTCTCTCTGACTCTTGGTAATGCTATCAGTAAGAAAGCACTGTGTTTAGCGGACTTCACTGTAAAATCAGTAAGATAAAAAACATACTTTGTAGTTCTATTTCAACAAATTCCTTTTTCCAGAGGAGAACTTCAGCTGAAAAGTGGGATGCCACTTTCCTTTCAAGGTTGTAAGAATAAGAGAACTGTCTCTGGAGTCCTTGATGGAACTCGCATTTTATTCCCATTGTGTCAGGAATTTATCTAACTTCTGCTCATGTCAGAAGAACTCAGTAAAATGTATTTGTAAATTACTGTTTGAGAATCTTGAACTAAAAAACCTGGTTTATTTGATGTGAAAATAATTCTAGTTTCATGTGTAAGATACACAATATGTAACGATAATGTTGCATTGATTGTACTAGTTTCCTTTGGAAAAAAAAATAAGCAACCCTGGCTGAACTAGGCAATTTGCAGCCTTGATTAAATAGAGCGGACAGATGAATGACTGAGAAGAAAAAAGAGCTCTGAAACTATGTACAGAGCAGTTTGCTCAGGCAGTACAGCTTTTCTTTTTTCTTTTCATGTGCTTCAGCTTGGTCACCTATTCAGCATCAGAATGATAGGGCTGTAATATACTTTTCCCCAAACATACGGAACTTAGCACTGCCTTTCACCAAGATCCTGATTTGCCACCCAGGATCTGAATCCAAAAATATATTTACCACTGACTGCGGTAACATTTTTCTAGTCTAGCTTTGGGGTCCATATAGTGGCATCAGGATAGAATTTAAACATGACACAGGCTTGTGGGACAGATGGCTTTCTGCCTCCAAATACGGAGAAACTGTGGAGTGGTTAATAACAGGAACTATCATTCTAACCAGAAATCATTACAATTAGTATTTGCAATTATGAATGCTACGACATAAATTAGGAAATTCTGGGCACCACCGACAACCGCGGCCAAACTTCACTATGAAGTGCAATGAATAAAGTGATAGATCTGCACAAATGACATCTTTTATGAATAAATGCACATAAATTGGACATTAAAGGGTTTGGGGTGGTGGAGGAGATTATTTAGTTTTTCAGCAGTGAAGGAAAGAGACAAAAGACCATTGCTAACATACAACCACATCTAAAACTTGGCTATATTAGTGGGGGATGTCAGGGCTGTGACTTAGAAACCTGAAGACTGAATTATTCATCCACAACACACAAAATAATAGTAGCTCAACACTGATCCTAGGCTGTATTTCCAAGGGATGTCACATACTTCAGCTTCAGACCTTCAAATGTATTACAAACTTACTGTCATGGGCTCTTGAAAGATGGGCGTCTCCAGTTTCCTGCTGGAAACTGAAGTGAAACTATCAAGGTAGTTTTCAAAGCATCCAGCTGATATTACATGCTGGTCATACAGTACACATCACTTACCAACCCAAGATCTAGTTAACATGCAGTGACCTATAGACCAGTTTCTCCAAAGGTCTATGTTCTGGAACTCAGAAAGGAAAAAATTTATTAATCCAAGTTTCAAATAACCTTTTACATTGAGATTCTGCAAGTCACTGAGTACTAGAGAGACAGATTTTCTCCAGTCACCAGAAAAAGAAAGTACTCCTAGATGTAAATCCAGCACATTTGATCAGTAAAAATTGTTTTGAAGTATATTATATTTTCATTTTAACATCAAAACTTGTATGTGCTCAGAAAGCTGAACAGTGTGTCTGGCTTTAGCCTGTGCATATTTATAATGAGTAATTATCTAATGATGATAGTGTTCAGCATGCATAAGAGCTCCTGTAGCAAGATTTGGAATTTTAAGGAAATGCTGTAGATCAAATGATAATGTCTCATTTGTATTCTCTCAGTTCCCTAGTCACTATTGCACTTCGTAAAGCAACTACAGAAATGGATGGCAAAGATGCATAATTTTTGTGTGAGATGAGAAAAAGCTCAATGATCCTTAAATAGCACCAATAATACCTTTCACACACCTTACAGTATCAGATGATACTGTTCCAAGCCAATCACACATTGTATGAAATATGTTTTCAATCCTGTCTAGAAGTGCACCGCTACTAAGGACTTTGGGGATAAACATATAACTGAATGCAGCATTAGCTCTGCATGGCTATGTGGACATGTAATGTAATTTTTGTCATCCATGTCTTCAGTTGGAGGACCTGGTGATACCTTTGTTGTAGTAGCAGCCTGCTGGAAAACTCATTCTGGAGTTTCAACTTTCTAGTCTGGGTTTTAGGACCATGGGATATACGTGATGTATGTATGAACTGTGACTTCAACAAAAGTGTCTACTTCCACTCTAGGTAGTGAAGGATGTTGTTCATACCATCTTCAACATCAGTTTCGTAAGGCAGATTCATAAGTGTAACTACATGTTAATCAGGTTTCAGCCCGGATGGAATGGGCTGATGGACAGAGGACATGCCTTTTTTCCAGTTGTCATGGCCCCATGGATGCTCTCCAAATGAATGTGTAGATGAAGCAAAAGCCTTTTTCTTGTTGCTAATGTCACAAGCTTCCAACCTACACCACTGGGGGAATAACTGAAAAGATGGCACAAACATTGAAAAGTTTGGATTGACCAGAAGCCCCAAATTTGTGTGTATTTCCAGCCATCAGCTGAATCCATGCATGAAATTGAGTCTAGCTGATTTGGTTTATCAGGAAGAAGATTGGGATTTGTTAGGGTCTACAGAGCTGTGCTTGTCTTGCAAACTCTAGGCATATCAACATACTAAATCACATTTATTGCTCAAGAGAAAAATATTTACCCTACAGATTCTTCTGGGCTCTCTCCCTAGTGTGACTTGGCCACATCTTCACAGACTAACTGTTGTATAGTCTAACCTTTATATATCATTCCACTTGTACCACTTCATACAGGCTGTCTCTAACTTTCCATAAAATGCAGATGACCTTGTAAATGAATTTTCTCTGTATTTTGCCAGTGTGTGTTAGTGAAATAGCAGTGTTCGGTCAGTAACACTGAGCAAGCAATACAGGCTTCAGACTAGGACTGCAAGATCAAGATAAGATTTTATGGATTGTCTTGTTATCAAATCCACACCAGTTAGTTTTTCAAGGTCTTACTGTTAAGAACATTGAAGGGCCTTGTATTGATGCCGTTGTCGTAACAGCAGAACTAGTTCTTATGTTATCATATGTTTAATAATGACTCCATTGTTACAGAAAACCAGAGTGCATGAGATGGATTAATGAATATAGTGTACAGACAGAACATCACTGGGAGAAATTACATATTCTGTTTATGCAATGGAATATTATTTTCTTTAAATTATCTTGCAGTACTCTATCCTTTGAGAAACACACTGTAGCTAAGTCATGGGTGCATGTTAAAACTATAAAAAATGTTATGTTTTTCCTCGAGGCTCAAATTCTGTTCCTTGTGGATTGTGTGGATAAGGCAGTCTGTGCCAGTAGGGTAAACTTACTTCATAATGTTACACTCTGTTCCAAGAGTTGCACATGTTTAGTGCAGTTGGGTATTGAAGTTCAAAGTCTGTTCCTGCATCTTGCAGCAACTGCTTTTTGATGCCTCTCCACTGAGAGCGAAGAGTGTTCATCTGCATCTGTAGGTTTATATTATGGATCCATCACTGTGATATCTGATACCAGCTGTTGACAGAGTGGCTTTATTCCCTAGCATTCCCCCAAAAAAACCCAGATGATCTAGAAGTTATATGGCATACATAATATAAAGTGTACATAACTGTGTTACTTCCTGGACCTTTTACTGTTGTTAGGTGGTTTTCAGGGTCTCCTGTCAGTGAGAACCCTCTATGATTAAAGCCAAAGTTGAAGCAAAAGTGTTCCTTATTGTGGGAACTGTTCAAACCCACGTGTAACTCACTACACCATGGTGTCTCATGCTAGCTTATATCTATGAACATATACAAAATTTCTATTGAAGAACTTGAGGTCTTGCATTAATGCAGTAGGCATAAGTAATGTGATGCAGGGGAGGGAAAATGTATCAGTCTGATGCCTTTGCACTGTATACTGTTATTTAGTTAATGGCATAGTTCCATAAATGACATAGTGTGTTGAGTGAAATGTAGATAAATTCTCTGCTGAGTCAGATGCCCTTCTTCCAGTGTGCTTTTAAATGTGAAAAGTGTTATTTTTTGACATACTAAAGTTGCTTGGTTTGGCTTTTCATTATGTAGTTGTTCATTTCACAAAGATGGAAGGCTTTACTGGGGTTCCATATTAAGCCTGAATTATATGATTATTATCAGTATGCCCATGATTTACATTTAGAGTCTGTTAAGGTTTCAAGGCCAGACATGCAGAAGAGAGTAAAACGAGAATCAAGAGTTCTTATGTAGTCTTAATTTGATGTCTTTTGCATATGCTGCATGATATTCAGTTGATCTTTGGGTCAAATCTTATTTTTCTACAAAACATTTTGCTTATTTAGTCATAGGATGGACAGTGTGCTTTGAACGAGAAGCCTCTCAATTTTTATTTTAAACTTTTAAGAGATACTGCAATTATTGAACGTTATTTAAAGACTAGTGTAAATAAAGGCTAATGATCCTCTTGCTCCTCAACACTTCCTTGGTTCTTACAAAGAGGGCTGGGGAGCACAGTGGAGATATTTCTAGAGATAAATGCTCCAGTTGGCGCTAGCACATACGTCAGTAGGTGGTCGTTGGGATAATGCACAGACAATCCAGTTTTGCTTGGCAGAGGAATAGGATTGGGATATGACGATGGAATTTAGCTACATATTTCTAACAAGTCTAAAAAGGGCAGCTTTGTGCCCACTTGGCCAAGCACTGCCTCCAAAGCCACTGTTGGACCTGCCAACAGCTGAGACAAGAAAATATGTTTGATCTTTGCCAACTGGCTAACCAACCAGCACATGTGCACCAGAAGTTGTACAACCAGGCCAAAAATTAGAAAGGATTGATGAGAATGTGAGGAGGCTAGAATATATAACTGAAATATAATTGAGGCATGTAGTGTCCCACTTCCTTTCTCAAGTCAGGGTCTCTTCTTTTAAATAATGTGGAAATTTAGGAAAACTCTTTTATAAAAAGAACAGCAAAGTTAGTGAGATTTCTTTAACAGCTGTTAGACCCAGTTTCAAAGCATGTATGTGTCAGAACTTTCCAATGACATTGTAGAGTTTACAGCTGAAGTGGAGGAGGAAAATAGCAAAATCTTGAATGGCTGCTTATAAATGAGAAGCTTGGTAATCCTTTTAAAAGTTGTCTCTGCAACTGTTAATTAAACAAATTGAAATTGTTGAGCAAAATAAAAATGGTTTATAATGTTAAAATAGATGAACTAGAAATGTGAGTATTCTATTTTTAGAGAGATTTAGGAGTTTTCCATTGACAGTAGACCATAATTTGGCTTCTATTCTAATTTCAATATTTTTCAATGTGTAGGAGATGTGCTTGCATATATGCACATATATGCATATTTATCTGCCTTCATAATGTGGATAAATTATGTGTGCATCTAAACATATGTATATACAGATGCATAGATCTCATATCCCTCTGACTCATGGCTCAGTTTTGCTTAATTCAACACTTTATCAAAGAGACTATCAGAGAGCAGTTACACGCTTTGTTGGGGAAAGACAAATATGCCCACGGAACACAGTCTTGTAATTGGAAATACCAAAGAGCAAAATGCTTTAACGTCCACCATGGATATAAGCGTGCAAAGCTGTGTTCACTGTTCAGCTTTTGACCTGCAACAGCCTATGCGCATTCTTTAGTTAAATTACATACTCTGAGCAGTTCCAATGAATTCAGTGGGTCTACCCTGAATGAGCAAAGTTAAGTAGGTGCATAAGTGTTTTCAGGCTTTAGGCTTTACAAGCTTTCATAATTAGTGCTCTAGACAACATTAATTAAAGAGTACTTTAGAATATAGCTGTTTAAACCTCTCTAGTGGTTTGCATCTTATTCAAGGATCCCAATCAATGCAACACATGGATAATCCACTCAGAAAGCGATGCTGTGTTGCTGTGATTATGGTTTAATATAATCTGTATATATCTTCACAATTGTATATAACATGACTTTATACAAAGTCACTTCAGTTCAAGGCTAATTAAATAAAAGATAGTAATAATGAAAGACAACATATGTTTTCTATTTTGTTATAGAATTTCTTGCAAGTATTGTGATGTATGGAAATCAAATGTGATGAAGAGGCAGGATTTCCTGAGGCTAGTGATATTTCTCTTATTTCCTTCTCTAGCCTTGGGCCAGAGTTAGAATTTGTATCTCACTCATCCTCCTGTTGTTATATAATTGAGGGAGAATTAAAAATAAAACACTGATTAATAGCTGTAAAATGCTTTTATGAACAAAAAGACATTGAAATGCTAAGCATTATATCTAATTTATTGTGAAAAGGCTGTTTTGATTTTTTGTTCCATTGTATGTGTTATATACTGAAGTCTTCTGTCTGCATGAAACCACCTTGGTATCATGTGGCAAATCCTTTGATGTATGATTGAGAATTGTGTTTGACAGTATAGGATCCCCTGCAGTAGCTCTGCTTAAGGTTTAAACACAGTTTTAATTTTTGACACTACTTGCCTTTTATGCTGTCTTTCCTCCCATATTGAGATAATTTCCAAACGCTGATGAGGAAAATTACTGCATCTTGTACTGATATAGTTGTAAAGGCACAATAAAATTTGACATCTTCCATTTAGTGAGTGTGTCTTGATCAGAAATAGGACTATCACTCAGAGCAAATTATTTTGAAACCTAAAGCAGGAAGAATATAATAGTTAAGCACAAAATTACCTGATGGGACTTTAATCACCTTACAATTATAAAAGAAAAGATCTCTGTCCATTATTGAAAGAGGAACAAAAGACCAAGAATAGAAATAGAGACAATGACAAACTAAATTAGTGAGGGGGTGGGGGTCTCTTGTACTATCTAAAACTCTTCCCGGTACCTAAAGATGCTCAACAGTAATGGGGAAACTCAGCCATTTCCTTGAGTACATTGAGCTTCTTTTCATCTGGCTTTGTATTTTAAGTGTTCTAACAGAAAGAAAATACTGAAAAGCCCGTAGACAATTTGAGGGTCTGCTTGTTGTCCTGTAATGTTTCCCTGGAAAAAAAAGAAGTGGTGGACCCAGAGTGCCTGCAGGGTTTGAGGTGTGGAAACCTATCCAAGTCACTGGCAAGCCTCCAGCCTGAACACTGGCGCTGGAGTGCCAGAGCCAGCAGGACTGCAACAATCCTTTGGGTTAAGAGATGGGGTTACCCCAAACCACAGAAACTCACATCTTCAAAATAGCAGTAGGGTTACTTCTTGAAGGGCGACAGATATAAAATTCTGTAGTTTTGTAAATGCTATTTCCCTGTTTTCTTTGAAAGACCAGTTTTTTAATAGTAGGTACTTTCCACCCCCTCTCAGCATTGCTCCCACAAATTCCACTTAGTTAAATTAAGCTCCACTATAAAATCCCGATTTGGCATGATAGTACAATAATTATTAAACAGGTAAGTTTGAATCATCATTTTTTCCTCTGGCCTCGACTCTGTGTCAGTGACTGCTGATTATAAATACTATTAGTGAAACAGAAATCAGCACACTGTACTGAATTTTCTTTTCAAATAAAGGGCTTTTTTTCAGCATTCAGGTTCCCCATAGCCTTTTAATCAAGGTTATGGGAAAGTCCATAAACTTTCTGCTGAATATTTAACAAGCTGGAGGTCGTAACAGACATGAGATCCCAAGGACAAGTAAAATGAGATTGCAATCAGAAGAGCAGAGGAGACCTGGAGATAAGCAAAGCTTTGTCCACAGATAATATCTAACAGAACAAACACCAGAGTCACGTTTTCAAGCTTCTTTTGTGAGACTTAATTTTCCCAGTATAAACAACCATAAAAAGGGGTAAATACAAATGCATGGTTGCACTAGTTTTAGTCACTGAATTTCACTGAAATGATGATTGAAATCCAGTCTGAAAAAAGGTTTAAAAAATAGAAGACGTTTCATTATAGTTACACAAATTGCTTTTTACTGACCTGAAATCCGAATTCCCTAATACCTTTTTAAAATAAATTTTGTAAACAACCTCTGTTATACTGAATTGTAATGCCTGTTTATATGTGCTTAGCCAAGAACTTTTGTTTGCTAGATCTTTATAATTGAACTATTTTTAATGGTATATTTGTGACAATATTTTTCTGTATACAAATGGGAAAGTAATCTTGCAGAAACTGTTATCCATGCCTATCCAGCAGTTCTAAAGATATAATACTCTGCATAATGTATAGAGTGAATATTCAGAAAAGTTATCTGTAATGTCAGCCTGACACACATGCAGAGGCTACATGGGGTTTGCACCATGATTTGGCTTTGCAGCAACAGAGCAAGAGACCGGGGTGAGACAGTGCCACAGAGCTGCCGTGGCTGCGGTGGTAGGACGGGCTGCAGCGAGTGTGTCTGAGACGATATCAACTTGCAACATCCACTTTTTTTGGTGATCCTTGGAATTAACTGCCCAACAAAGTTCTCTTGCCATCAATTACTGGTATTTTAACTGTGTATTTCCTGAAATGGGTATGTTGTTTATTCTTCATTTGTAGCAAAAAGGCACTGAAAATTTTAATACTTGGCAATATAGATTCACAGCCTGCTCTGAATAGTATAGATATAAAGCCCTTTCAATAAAACCGAGTTGTCCTATGCCTTTTTACCTGATGAGGGTGGTGAGGCACTGGAACAGGTTGCCCAGGGAAGCTGTGGATGCCCCATCCCTGGCAGTGTTCAAGGCCAAGTTGGATGGGGGTTTGAGCAACCTGGTCTGGTGGAAGGTGTCCCTGTCCATGACACTGGGGTTGGAACTAGATGATCTTCAAGGTCCCTTCCAACCCAAATCTTTCTATGATTCCATGATTTTTATTCTTTCCCTTGTGTAAGAACCATTAAAATATTTACCCTCAAAAAAATCTGCTGAACTTCAGGTTGGCATTGTAGCTCAAAAGCTGAGCACATCCTATTTCTGTTAATAGAGTAGCACACTGTTTTGCAGTAAATCTGGTTAGACTAGGTAGAACAACCTTTTAATATTGTCTTTGGCTTAATTATTATCATAGCAGAAAGGCTGATACCATGGTAGACGTTTTCCCTCCTTTTCTTATACCAGATGCTGCTAAGGAGCCCACCTTAGCAGCTCTGTGACAACCGTTCTAGGTCTGCAATGATTTCTAACCATCTTTCATAAATCAAATCATTAATTTGAGGGTTCATTTCTAAGAATTGGGTGAATTTTTCTTCAGATTTTTCCTTTCATAATTTCTGTTCATTTTCATTGGGGGGGAAAGAGAGCCCAGATGAGAATTGTAAGCAAGCTGTTAATTTTTTTGTGACAAAACATTTGAGACATTTCGGTTACAAAGGTTCTAGTTTTTACAGCACTCTTATGCCCTCCATCATTCAGTGAATGGATTCTTCAGTTCAAATATCTTGGCGAGCACTTCCAGCAAGGAAGGCTAAAAGTGACCCAGCGTTTTTTTCATTAAATGCCAAGAGCTGGAATCCCTTTTCTCTCCATAATGAATGAGGACTGCTCATCCAGAATGGCTCGGCTCTGTCCCAGACGCAGTACTGATACTGGCATCCCTGTCCACACACTGTAATGATGAAAAATTTTTGCACCTCAGGAGTAGATATATTTGCATGGCTTCTTTCAAAACAGGGAAGAAAACACCTGTTGGGGTATTCTCCCTTGCCAGACTTAATGAGGTGAGACTTCTGCATGGGGTTATGCGGGATGAAGATAACTTTTCCTGTGTGGGGTTGACAGGGCATGATCCACATTGCTCCATGGTTTTTGATCATGCTGTCAAATAACATCTTTGCCACAATATAAATAAATTCCTATGAAAAAAAGTCACTCTTTCTGATGCATTTAAAAATACAAGACAAATGTTTGAATCGTGCAATTTTTAAGTCTAGTCATAAAATAACAATCAAGCATTGCAACGATGAAACGTCTGATAAAAATACCAAAAACCCGAAGGAAAAGTTGGTTAATAATAAATGTAATCTCAGTGCTTCACTTGTAAGATACTCATGTTTCACTTGAGACTGTGCTGCTTTCAAGATAGAAGAGCTGGAAAGAATATTGTAAACATCCATTATATATAGTTCATGCATATATCTTTTTCCTTTGCCAGTCTAATCATGCAGTGTTATACTTTCAGCATAAGACAAAGAGAAACAAGTTCAGCAACTGATGAAAAAATTAGAAAACTTGTGTTGAAGATTAATCTTTTTGACCCGGCTACATTCAACCTGTCCAGTGAACTTGCACAGGAAGTGTTTATGTTTTAACTGCACTCCTGAATGGAAATATCACAAAGAAACAAGTGTAAAGCCATAAAAAGGAATGGGTTTTGCTTGTTTTAAGTAGAGAAGTTTGTTAAAAATGTAACAACTCTCAAATAATAATACCAGAAACAAAATTAAGAGGAAAATATCAGGGTAAAATTTAAATTTTCTTTTTAAAGATTTTTTTTTTCTTTTGATACCAGTAATTTATAAACTCAGTAGCTATTTTACCAGTCCAATATAGGACATTTCAGTGTGGAGCTACTGAGTTTAGTTTCTCCCTGTAACAAAACTTAATAATCTCATTATTTTTGATTAAATGTTTGTCTGCCAGAGAACAGCAGATGGATTAAAGATAAGAAAAACAAAAACTTTTCATATCTTCTAACTGACCTTTATTCAACTTTTTTTTTTTTTTTTGCATTAGTAACCTGTAATAGTTTCTCAATCTCTGTGGAATATGTTTCATAAATTTAAACTTCATGGATTAAACTTAAATCTATTTCTCTACATACACTTGAGTTTATGTATATATATACTTTAAGGAACATACAGAGGTTGAGTTGTCTTGAAAAATAAGTATTTTACAGAACTCCACTATATATCAAGACTTTCAAAATGTTTCGTAGTACATATAATCTAACGGCACTTAATAGTAGTCATACTTGTTCCAGACAACAGATCATACCAGCTGTTTCTCTTAGGCTGGCTTCCTCCAGTAGCAGCACAGTCACCACCTCAGGTCTCCGCTGCTTTTGGCAAATACAGGCTTGGAGTTGTCTGACTTTGAAAAAACCAGCACAAATGTCCATGGAGAAAGATGATTTCCCAAGACGCCTCTTCTAGTTGTGTAGGATCCATGAAACCAGAAGAAAAGGGAAGAGACACTAAGATTTAGAGACCCTCAATGTGAAAAACTTTCACAGTATCTCTGCAGAATATTATAAATGGTGTGCTTATGAATAACACATAATCACTGCAGAGATTTCATTTATTCATATGGAGGTATTACTGTGCAGTAAGTGCAATAGATACCATACATATGTCTCATACGTGGAGGTGAAAGTGATCTTTTTCTATTCTTTGTGCTTGTTTGCATTTTCAGGTATTTTTCTCTGAAAATATAAAATGTTTTTAGGAAATTTAAATTATGGGAGGGTTTGGGAGGGGGTGGTGGTTTTATTTTTTTTTTTAAAGGTTAGGAAACACTAATAAGCCAAATGAGGGAAGGTATTAAAAAGGATATAGATAAAACTATTTCAATATGAAGCTGACTGAATGACTGTTGATCTTGTGAGAACTGGAAATTTAAAACCTGTCTCTGCACAAACTATAAGATGGGTATTAGATACGGGTAATAATCTATATTAAAGGAAATATTAATGGGTTGAAAGAAATGAGATGTATTGATAAAAGTGAAATTCAAAATAGTAAATGTATGTATATATTATCTGGTAGTTTTTTCACCTAATAGAGAAATAGCGACATTGTGGGTAACAAATTTGATAAACAGGCTACACATGCTAAATGAAGAACAGTATCTCAAAACCTGGCAAGACTGTGACAAGCCTTCCAGATAGCTAAAAAGCAGTAATGAAAGAATGTGGAGTCTTGTCATATTAGAAATATTCATAAATCCTGCATAATGTGACAATGAAATGGTTTTCAGCAGGATTAGGCTAGGAAGTGCAAAATTATTTATTTTTACAGAAAATAAACTAGACTGCAAAAATGGGCAGGATGACATCCTGTCAGCATCTCTGAGAACTTTATTTAGCCCATGTCCTTCATATCTGATCTATATTTACAAGTAAGGATATTATGGAAGGACATGTGAAAGTTTTCCCCATTAGATGAAGTTCGATACTGTGTTTTTTACTTCATTGTAAATGCCCATTTAGCCACATATCTGGATTTAATACAAAGAGATATGTTGGGTTTTGTACTAGAAAATAGAGTAGACACTTTCCTGCCTTCTCAGTCTGTAGGCAGGATACATAGCCTCCCATGAGATATTAATCAATATGAATGATAACTTAAAAAAACATCTCTTTTTCAAGATGGGGCAGGTGAAAAACAGTATCACTGGTTTGTCCTTGGTGCTGTTTCAGATTTTTTTCCATACTGTCTCAAATGAGAAAAAAAATACTGGTTTTGCTCAGGAAGTTAAACATATTTTAATATGTTTTCATTTATTTTTATAAGACACTAATAAAATACCATAAAATATAATAAAAAATGATAACGCTAATTTGAAGCCTGATAAATGAGTTATGAAAGTATGAAAATGGTGTTACATCTTAGGAAAATTGTCAGTTATTTATAGGAGGGTTGTCAAGCAGTGAAGATGACAGGGATTTTCAGAAATTAATTTGAGATGTCAATATGCATATTTTTCTCAAATATTTTCTTCATGTTCATATTTTTAAACATTCATCATAAATATTTATTGTAATTACATAATTTCCTAGACAGCTAACTTCAAATGATGCTGTTTATATCAAGTTAATGTACGAAAAGATTATTAAATTTTGAGGAGCTTTATTCAATTTCTGTTGTTGACATATTTAAGAGTTGGAATTTTCCAGCAGTTAGGAAAAAGAATTTTTTTTAAGGGACATTTTGTTTTAGAAGCAAATATTAAGTAATTCATTAATTAAAAAACCCACCTTTCTGCCAGTCTACACTCAATAACTAAATTTTCAAAGTAAATTATGGAAGAGATGGAGATTTAAAGTAAGATTAAACATGCAATTCCAGTAGTAGAACATAAGAAGAAGCTAAGAATACTCCTACAAATAGAAATGAATAAAGAAATAACTCTTCACATGTATTTTTCAAAGCTATGCTGACATTTTTCATTTTGCCAATCTGTTGTTTGACATCACTCATTCTCATTATTCTGAAACATTAATCCAGTAATGGCATCTCTGCCTTCATAAACTTCCTGGTGTGATTCCTATATGCTGTTACTGATGTCTGAGACCAAAATAATTTTAAGAAAGTTATTTATGTAAGATCTATAGGTGGAGAAGATGCATTTCATGAAAATTTAGTCAAAAAAATCATCAAGCCCACTCATCTGAAATGGTTCAGAAAGTTTCTGGAATAACAGCCACGCAGAACATTTTCCTGGGTTTTGGCAAGAGACAATAGTAATTGACTGAACTGAATTGTCCAACTGCAAATGTTAGCTAGACACGACATTACTGCCAGCATTAGAAAATCATTTACTGTGCAATCTGAGTAGTAAAGGTGACAATGGAAATTGGAGTTGAGAGCTATATGGCTTGCCAGGGACCCATAGCCACTGTTGTTCTATAAATCTTAATTTGCTCAGTTTGGTTTTGGTGTAGTTTTATCATGGCATGCAAGTACCTTCTTACTTGTGAAATTACTGTGAAATTTCTCCAGTATGTTCACAGAGACAGGCACATGATGCTGTACTCTGTCTCCTCATACTTGCAACTAAAATGGTCCTGACAAAATGTAGAAATCGCAGATATATATTCATGTTATTTAAGTATGAGAAAATGCTGTTATTCATTCAGCATGGGTAATTAGATTTAGTTATAAGAAATTCTAGGTAAGTTCTCTGAATGGAAGTCAAGAGATGCAAACCTGTTGTCTCTTTTAATGGTTTTTGTGTCCATGCAATGGTTGATGTGTTAGGTACATACATGAGGATTTAAATTAATCTGTGGTTATTACTTTATATTTGTGATTCAAGATGAAAAAAAATGAAATGTGTTCTTTTTAAGTCTGCCTGCTGGAATTCTGAAACTGCTGTCTGTAATTTCAAGTTAGATTCTTCCAAACTTTCTATAGTATTCAGGCTGTATGCAAGTTTTTCTGAGAAAAAAAGAATCCATGCATACACATGCTGAAAAGGAAGGGTTCTGACTTTGTTGGTTAGCAGTTTTTAGAGAAGTCATTATCTGTCTTCCGTAATAACAAATTTTTACATAGCTTTTTTTTTGTTTTCTCTGAATTCTGTGAAGTCCCCAGACAGACACGTGTCCTGTGCCTTTGCTAATGTTAGGAAATCATACTCTCTTTCTACAATTCCTTGCAAGGAATTTACTCTTTGTTAAATGTGAATAAAGGATAATTGGTGACTTGTTAAGTGAAGCTTTGTTTGGAGTTCAGTATCACTTTATGAGTACAGTTTTCCTAGCATGGGCTATTATTTCATCAGAGAACAGAAATCTCGCTAATTTATTTTACCAATGACAGTGCCTGGTAGCTGGCACTTAGGCTTGTTTAAGCTATTGTATTATCATTTTCTTTGGTGTAGCTTTCTGCTTTATGCAGTAAATGTCATCTGCAGACAAATTAATAATTTGTTATCATTTGCTGAAGCAAGAAATGAAAGAGCTGGAAGTCAGCTAAATAGGTGGGACCACTGCAATGGTAGAAACCAAGTAAATTATCACTTAGAGTCAACTCCCAAAATATACTGGTAGAATGCAATAAAACTGAAATAGTTTCTCACAATTGTTTACCGCCTCCAGTGCATTAATACTAGATAAACATTCAATGGTGCTATCAAGTTATATTTGTTCTGTCAGCGTGATTAGAGCGAGCATCAATAATCTGAAATGGAGCATGCTGTAGTGTAGGCATGCGTACGGAGCCTCATCTTGCAGCAGGAGAAGCAGGACTTTCATCATCTGCCTAACTGTGCATCTCAACAAGCCTTTATAGCCAGTCAAGTAATTAAACAGAAACATAAATGGTCTTTTAATACGCGCTCCAGACTGGGAGTTTCTGAAGAATCTGAGAATGTGAGCTAACTAGTGTCCATTGAATACTGAAGTGAGTTTCTTTCAGTGTCCTGCAGAAATGTCTTCTTCCAAATAATCTGCATTATGTTATCACTTGGAGAGGCCAAGATACCTCTCTTTAAGATGCTGAGTCCCTTCAGAGTGGTTCAACCTAGTCCTTGTTTCCTACTGGGTTCAATCAGAGTTTGATCAGCGAGTTATTAGCTAGAGGTGAAGGCTGCACTTGTCAGAAAGTACTTTTTGTTCCACAGGATTTGATCTTGCTGTACAGAAGGACTTGCTCGTAGAGGACACAGTGAAACCATTTACTTAGCTGCAGTTGAACATAGCTAGCTGTCTGGCTGCTGCTTTTAATTAAATCGACCACCAGCCAAACAACTTGGCTTGTTTCCATGGCCTTGTTTCTTAGAGGGTTTTTTTTGCCCCAATTTGTCCAAGGATAATCTGAATGCTAGAGTTTATCTGTGATTTTGACTAAATAGCACATTGCTTTGCTCTTGGTAGTTTTATTAATCTTTATTAAGCTCATGAGCAATGTGGACATAGTCCCTTGGTTTTGCTTTTATCTTTTATTATAGTCCTTAATAAATAAAATCACCTTTATCATTGGCAGAGGTAGTGTAAAGAGTAAAAAATGTCTCAGAGGAAGGATATTTTTACTAAATGGGTGTGTTTGTTGTAAAGAGTTGTAGCACATCTGAAAAAAACGTAAGCTTATTCAATATAGAGTTATTTGCTGGTACCTTGATGGATTAGCTTACAAATTACAGCGGTCAGACATATCCCATTATTTATACAATGGCTTTTTTAAAGAAAGTTCATTTTTAAGGTAAGCAATCAAGTAATTCCTTATATGGAGATGGGGGAATACTTAACCTTGAGTACAACAACATTAACTCCAGTGAGCTTAATGAATTATTCATGCTGTTATCCACCTTGAGAGACATCAAATTGCTCTGCACTGTCTGCAAAGTGCAGTTTACCAAAAAATGATAGCTCAGTGAATTATATTTGTATATCTAAACATTAAACTAAAGACAGTACTGTGAAAAGGCATTGGCAGATATACCTGGATAATCCATGCAGCAGCAAGGTCCTGCATGTCATTTCCTAATCCACATACAGTCATAAGGCATTAAGAATTGGTTTTCAAGGAATGGCCCGATAGACAAAAGTCATTTAATATTCAAAGATTCATATACCAGCAATAGAGGATGTAATCACTGCAAGCACTAACCTTTTTACAAAGAAGCTGTTCGTTATGGTTTCTGGTACAACATCCTGAAGTATGAAGTTGCCTTTTTCTCTATTGTATTTGGTTTTTTACAGATGGAAACCAAAATGCTATTTGCCTTTCAGTATGCAATTCTGGAAGGAAAGTGACTATTTTAAAAGCTTGGCTGAGACTGTCACTGGCATTTTTGTTGACAGTAACAAAATTTAATCTCTTCGAACTATTTTTCTGAGGTCTTCAGTCATATGCTTGTCACAAGTATTTCCTGCTTTTCTCCCCCCATTCTAAAGTCCCAGTTTAGCAGGTTACTCAGGTGCATATACATAATTATGAAGCACACAGAGAGTATCAGCTTCTGAGTTCTATGTGTGTTTTTACACAGAGGACTTTATCCAGAATTTCCTTATTTAAAAGTATGTATGTATGTTATTTACAACTATAATATTATTATAGTTTATTTTGGAGAAACTTCACTCAAAGAAGTCATGCAAGAAACTGGGCCTTGTGGATTCCTTTGCTCAATTTATTTCTTAATAGTAAGATACAGAAGGTTCTTCAAATTCTAGCTAAAATACCATTTGCACAGCAGTTTGAGCAACAGACATACACATGTGCACTTCAAACTACAAGGACACATGGATGGAGTTTCTGCTTTTTCTGGTGACTGGTATTTATTACATTTACTGGTATTTATTACATTTTACTCCCCTCATGTTTTAGTTTAACAAATAAATTATCTCCGTATTTTAATATTAAACTGCCATCTTTTGGAGCTACTGATTCGAGCAGGTTGGCTGTAATGAGCACAACACCTTAGGCGGCTCCCAAACTAGAAAAATGGCTTTAAACCACTTTGATTGCAAAGGTTTCTACTTGGTAAGTTCTGGAGCTCTGGCCCTCCAGGCCTGTTGGCCAAGAGCCTTTGCACACCGTACAGCCTGCGCTGGGGACAAAGTGGGAAATGCCTGCAAACACAAGCAGCATCCTGCCTTCCTCCCAGCTGTCTCATGCTGGCAAGAGTGTTTTCAAATACCTCAATTTTATACTTGTTGAATGTGCATTCTGCAAAGGTGTGCAGACTATTTTTCTTAATAGCTTAATGTTTTTAAGACATTTTGTATATAAAAATATGTACGTAGTATATGCATACATATATACATTTCTATTTTTAAAATACCATTAAGAATGTCATCAATCTTCAGGGAATATAGGAAAGAACAAGAACAAATATTACACTGTTTATCTTCTATTCAATAGATTGCTCTTTATAATCTAGAAAGGCTACCTGGATAGGCTTAATATACGATGAGGCAAGGTTTGAATAGAAAATTGCATGCTTCATTCCAGAACTTCCCTTCAACAGCTTACAAATGTAATATGTACAAATATTTACACTTTTCACTTTCTGTATGGACTGTTCATTCTCTGGACCTTAGCACAAAATTAATATTCTTTTCTGTCATATTTATAATTAACATTTCAAAAATTAGATTTCCTAATCTTAGTAACTATCCATAATTCTTAGAAAGAAGGGGTGGGGGAGTGTTTGAAGAGGACACAGACATAATTTTGCTGTCTGAATATAGATAGATGCAGAACTCCCGCAGAAAGAGATTTATCATTAACTAAAATTCAGAACATCAAAACGATTCAAATTGAACCCTCTGGCATCTTCAGCTCCATATCAAGATGGTATTACCAATTTCTGAACATAGTCACTAATTGCTTTTGTCTGTGAAATGTCTTTTAACCCATTAAAAATGCTCAGGGCAAGCCCCATGTATTTTATGGATTTAGTTCCTAATACTTTGTAACTCACAAGATCTGATAACTATGATAAATCTCTAAAGACTCCCATGATCTGAGTCTCATCTTTTCCTTGTGTACTATGCTTGTAGCATTAATTACAATTTTTATATATATGAGAGTGCATTCACTAATTTTGAAATAGCCAAATAATTTAAAATCAAAATGCTCATGAAAAGCTGTTTACCATCTGAACATTCAAGCACAGATAAACTTTCTTGGCTATAGAAATACCAAAACGAATAGGATAGCAATTTGCATCAGTTCCAACTTTTGCCAAGAGACTTTTAATCAAAAGATTTAGAAGTTCTCCAGCCAATGTCTAGACTGGCAGGAAGATGTTGGGACTACTGCAAATCCTGGTATCTCAAATTATTATGTATGATAAGGGATTACAAAATGAAATTGTAAATATCAAACTTGAATCTATGTCACAGTGTGGACTCAAAGGGCAATTGCAGCATTTTATGTTTTTGTAGCCACCTGGAGTGCCCTGTGTGTTATTTTTCAGATTCTTCATAAAGCATCTATCAAGTCTGCCATTACAAAGTATTTTTTATTTGGCTTTTCTTTGTAGAGCTAATTTCAGTCTTGTGTTTTGACTACTCGGTGTATTTGGAACATCTTCTGACTGATTTCAGAGCTTGTATTTTTAAAATTATATTGTCTGGAATATGGAAGGCTCAGTATGATATCTGACAGTTGTGTATCTCTACAAAGACTACTATTTTTTATAATGATTTAAATAAAACTAGGTTTATCTGTCTTAACCTTTCTGCAGCAGAGATTTTGCTCATCTTAAAAAAGTTTGAGAATGAGAGGAAGTAGCTTTTCTTTTTCTCTGAATAGCAGAAGACATAATCAGCAAAAATGATTTATTTAAGTCTGTAGTTGTTTGGTTGAGTTTTTTTTGTATTTCAGTTGAGTGGGGCACCCTACGTACTCTTCATCTAACTCCATAGGTGATATTCTGAATATTGTTATTGTAGCAAAGAATTAGTACATTGGGACTTACAGAGGTGGTCAAGAATAGAAAGAAACAGGACCATAGAGCAAAACAGACTATTTTATAGTTTTGATTATAGTAGTAGCTTTGCACTAATCCATTTAATACTTGAATACAACTTTGCTGACTGTATGAATTTGAAGAAACTATTAGGCTTCCCCCCACCAAACACACTTTTAAAAAGAGTAACACATCATCTTGGTGCCTTTGTCTTTGTTTCCAGACTGGATAGGAATTTCTTTCAGATGGAACTTACTGGAATAGGTTGTGTGTGTACTGTATTTATATAATAGTATATCCATGTGTGTATCAATATACATACATTTAACATTTGTCGTATCAATTCCTTTTATTAACTACACTGTTTGTAATTTCTCAAAGACTTTTTATAAGAGGGAGGGGGAAATCTTAGCTAAAATAGGGAATGAGAAATATAGGTTGACACTTACACTCATTAGAGATCCCTCAAGTATTTTCCATGATTCATTCTATTCAAAAAACTTCCTCAAAAGTTTGGAAGATATTTTGGAAAAAATGTTTACTTTTGATGTTTAATATACCTTCAGTATTGTCGTGGTTTCGGTTTCAGCCCAGCCGGTAACAAAGCACCACACAGCTGCTCACTCACTCCCCACCCCCTCCCCTGGCCAGGCTGGGATGAGGAGAAAATCCAAAGGCAGGCTCGTGGGTCGAGACAAGGACTGGGAGGGATCACTCCCCACTTATGGTCACGGGCAAAAGACAGGCTCAACTTAGGGAAGAAACAAAATCAATTTAATTTGCTACAAATCAAATCAAAACAAGGATATTAGGAAGTAAAACCAAACCTCAGAACACCTCCCCTCCCCCCCCCC
>VYZV01019648.1:25261-35549 GCA_013401275.1 Pandion haliaetus
TTTTCCCAGAGGCGTTACCACCGTCACTCCCTGTCTGGGCCAGAGGCGGGTCCGACTCTTTGGAGCCGGGGGAGCTTCCAGCAGTTTCTTAAAGGAGCCACCTCTGCAGCCCCCTCCCCACTACCAAAGAAAACCGCGCCCCACAAACCCGTAACAGGTATATTTACCATATTTTTAAACACAAATCCAGTAGCATAGAATGAAAACTTCACTGCCATCCAAGGTCAATGAAAATATATCAATTTGAAATGTACCTATTTGAAAATCTCAAATGCAAGGTTTTTTTTTATTTCAATCACAATAGTACTGATGAAAAGAAATAAGTTGTTCAGATACTTATCTTGAACCGTCAGAGTGAAAACAATCAGGATTTGCTAATTGTAAATCACCCTGCTATTGTACAAAATGCCCTGGAAAATAGCTCTCATAAAATAATCTGTAACCTTCGGCTCTTTTGCTTTTACAAATTCTAATAACTTTATACCAAATTTTCTTCTTATTAATGTCTCCTATCTTATTTTCTTAGGCTGTGTGTGTACCTACTGAGGTTATGAATGATCAATCACAAAGCAGAAGTCACAGAAAATGTGTATTTGCACCAACAGCATTTTCCTTAGGGTTTTTCTGTTGGTGTTTGGCTTATGTCATGGTTTAACCTCAGCCAGCAACTAAGCACCACGCAGCCGCTCACTCACTTCCCCCCCACGCCCAGTGGGATGGGGGAGAAAATCGGGAAAAGAACTAAAACTCATGGGTTGAGATAAGAATGGTTTAATAGAACAGAAAAGAAGAAACTAATAATGAGAATAACAACACTAATGAAATGACAACAGTAATAATAAAAGGGCTGGAATATACAAGTGATGCACAATGCAATTGCTCACCACCCGCTGACCGACGCACCCGTTAGTCCCCGAGCGGCGATGCCCCCCCCCCAGTTCCTCAAACGTCATATGGTATGGAATACTCCGTTGGCCACTTTGGGCCAGCTGCCCTGACTGTGTTCCCTCCCAGCTTCTTGTGCCCCTGCAGCTTTCTTGCTGGCTGGGCATCAAAGGCTGAAAAACCTTGACTTTAGACTGAACATGACTTAGCAACAACTGAAAACATCAGTGCGTTATCAACATTCTTCTCATACCTAGCTCAAAAACATAGCACTGTACCAGCTACTAGGAAGACAATTAACTCTGTCCCAGCTGAAACCAGGAGAGCTTAGTCCTTTTCCCAATCCTAAACAAAACAATATCTACTTAATTTTCTTTTGCAAGAGGTCCTGAGGTAAAAAATTATTGCAGATACTCAAAGATACCACATCATATTGAGAAATATATAACTACTGCACTTATCCCGTTACTTTGGAGTAAGGTCGTTTATTATAGTATATGTTATTGTAGGTGGTATATGTTATTAGCTACTGCTGGAATTGATTCCTCAATTCACAGAATTTATTATGCATGTTTTAACCAATTTTGAAATTCAGTTGATAATTGTTTGATGAGTAACAGGAATGATTAACATAAATTAAAAAAGATGAAATAAATTCCATCAATTCTGGGGATGGGGGAGAAAAATAATATTCTTCAAATTAAAGACGACAGGTTTATGGATTACAGTTTAAAGCAGGCTAAGCAGATGGACATACTCAGTCACGTACAGCTACCTGATATTTGGTTGTCAAAGACCTTGGACTGTGCTAGAAGCAGACATATTTACCTCTCACATTTACAGACGGGTCAGGACTGAGGTCATGAACAACAGAGTGAAAGAAATCTCAGACTTTGCCTGCTAGCGCTGTATCTTGGGATACAGCTCTGTTCTGCCCAGGTTCAATTTCTAATGCTCCCTGACCCTTACTCTGTTATAAATAATCAGAAATATTCATTATAGAATGGCGATAGCTTTGGAGAAGTGATGGAGTGTATATTTATAAAAGGAAAAATACATCCAATTCTCATAACTCCTTGCAAATTGCACTGGAAAGCCTTCAGCTGAATATATTCACATCCTGCTTTAAGAAATGCTACAAATAATGTGAAAGTTGAATTATCCTCAAATAATTCAGCTCATGCAGATGTGTTTGTACCTATTTCAATGTGCAGAGCGTTATAGTTTTCTGTTTTCAGAGCGGTACAGCTTATTGAAATATTGGAAAAAAATAATTTAATTTAAGGTCAAGTATTACTATTCAAGTCATACAGATTGAGTAGTGCTAACATGGTACTGCTTTGGTTTTTTTCTATTCCTGTGCCTTTTTGGTTTTCTGTGTAAGCTTGAATCATCAGCATTAACAGCCTGGAAAATTCTACTTCTCCAGACATTAATGAAAAAAAAATCTGATTCCACAACTTGGTCACTTGCAATGGATGCAGAAGAAGAATGTGCTCTCAGTACTGTCATTCCCATGTATTCAAATTTAGTAAAGGGTGCTCTAGAATGAATCATGAGGATCTTTTTTTGTATTAATATTGAATTTTGAGGATAGCTTTCTTTGGATAATTTTCCACTTGTTCCTGTGAAACTTGTCATATTTTCTGGGTTTTTTTTTCTCTGCAGCCATAAATGATAGAAGCACTGTTGGTTTTGGAACTCTTACTACTGCTTTTTGGTTTTTTCACCACAGAAAATGGAATTCCATAATGCCTTTGCAAACTGATGCTTTAATAAAAGAGATTAATTGTACAAGAGCAGGGAATGCAAGATTCGAAGGCTTATTCTAGCTATCTTATGGTCTGTACAATACCATACGAGCTGATGTTCTGATAGGAACACTAAGTAGAATTTTCTTTTCTGTTCAGTGCAACACGAGAAAAGCAGCTATTAGTTTTTGTTAATTAATTTAAATTTTTTGATTAGTTTAATTTAATTAACTTTATTTAATATCTGTCTTCAATTTCTAGCATGAGCATTTGTTTTTGGATAAGACCACAAAAGTCTTCTAAGTTGTAACATTTGCAAATGTTCAACTTGCTACTGAAAAAGAAAATCTTCTGTTGTAGGCTTCAAGCACCAGTGGAACTTAAAAATTAGCGAAGACGGTACTCACAACTAAGTTCCCATTCTATCCTTTAGCTCTTAAAACATCTGTGCGTTTATCATTATTACTATTAATATTCAGTACAAATCATATATAAGGTTACTGGGAGTGGCACTGAAGTTCGTACGCGGTATTTTCTGAAACATTGAAGCACAACTTAATGTAGCTCTGAGGGCAGTATTTTCTATTCTGCAATTGTTTCTATTATTTACACTTATGTTTACTTCTATATTGATTTATATTTGTTTTGGTTCTTTAATAAGGAGGGACAATTCTGACATCTACTGTGGAGTGAAAGCTAATCATGTTACATGTGGCAGTGGTTAGCAGAGGCTCCAGGGTTTAGGAAACCCGAATATATGTAAGAAGCATCTGCAGCAAGTGCTCTGGCACATACACGCTGAAGGCACATATACTTTGAAGTCTACTGTTCTTTCTATATAGGCAAGTTTGTATTTGCAAGGCAGTATATGTAGATGGGAAATTACATCTCATTCAGTGATCCATACTGATTCCCCACGTAGATTTTCTATACGCAGTGTTGTTCACTTTCAAAAAGGGAGAGTGAACTCTGACAGACCGTTCTTATGACACATTAACAGTGTCTACAAGTGGAGTAAGTGCAGAGTCCCCTATAAATTTACAGCCTTATTTACTGCATAATAAGTTCCCAAGGGAGAGAAACTCTCAGGTGCAATGATCCATAGAGGCTAAGAAGAAATTGGAGGCAATCGGACTCACCAACATTCTTCAACTGATTACTCATAAACCTTGGAAAAATACCATTTTAAACTCTGAGACAGCCTAATTTTGTCAAAACGGTGCACTGATTTAACTTCATGTTACCCTAGAAATCTTCATGTGTTGCCCTGGTAATTTATGTGATGTTCCTTTGCAGGAAAAAAAATCTGTCTTACACTTAACTCTTTTTGATAACTAATTCTCTCCCATCTGCTTACAGCTGGTATGGTAGAAATGTGCTTGCATTTCCTTATTTGCTCATGCCTTGGAGTCATCTTTTAATATAAATAGCTGTGAATCTCTCAATAATTTTGAAATGAGCCTTTTTCAGTTTCTGACCAGCATGTCCAAGTTACATTCCATGTTGCAATTTTTAGTCTGTTGTTAGGGGAATGCAACCTGACCTTTTTATACAATTTAATAGGAAGGTACAAACTTTACTTCACACATGATCCATCCTGCACTTGAAATACATTACGAGCAGTGTGATCAGACTCACATAAACAGAAACATCATGTCTCTGAGTTCATCTGTTTTCTTCTCTCTGAGAAACTCCACAACATTTAAAGTACATTGTTTTTGCAACCAGGCAATAATTTCCACCTACTAAATAATTCCAGTGTTGCTGCTCTATCCAGCTTCGTTTATTTAACACAAGAAAAGGCACTCTATATTTTCCCTTGCCCTGGATAATGCATTGTGCATTTGCGTAGTGTGGGGTTTTTTTAAAATTTCTTAACAGTTATCTTTTGACCCCGTTTTTAGGGTAAATGTATCCAACTCCTGCCTTGCATATCTTATTTATTGTAAAAGCCTGCAACAAGCCAGGAGAGAATTCCTCCAAAACAAAATAATACAGGAACAAAGTAGCTGGCCACAAACTAGGCTATTCTTAAGACCTCAGCAACTGAGCTATGTTGACTTAGGATTCATTGCAGCTTTCTTGACATCTGCAGTGTTGGTTTGCTTCTTATGCAGTGAAATAAGCAACAGTCTTACAGTGGAAAGAGCTCTAAACATGTATTCAATGAATAAAATATGTGCATGCAAGGTTTGGATGCCCATGGTTGTCTGGAAAGATCAATTTGGCCTTTGTAATTACAGCTCCCAATCACAAAGGTTTTATTTGGATTTTGCAGAAGATAAGTAAGGTGATTCTTTGCAACTTGGCTCTGTTTACGGAGGTCTAATTTTCATTTAGGCTTTTATTCTACAGTATTTTTTACTTTTTATTACTTTTAACTGGTGACCAACAAGCACTGATATTTATTTATATTTTTTAAATGTCTGATACTTTTTAATATATTAAACATTCCTTTAAAATTATCCTCACCAAATCCAGTACTGCAAACTCCTGGAAGTCCTATTTTTCAATTAATAATACAAACTGAAACATGCATCAGTCCTTATTCATGTGCTGTCAACTACTCTGATGAGCTGTTCATTTGTCACAGTAACTCATATTTTTCTAATCCAGTTAAGAGCTGCCAGAAAATGACTTGAGGTGTTCAAATAGCTTATGTTTAATTAAACAAAAACTCTAAAAAATTATTTAAAAAAAACACTGGAAATTTGGCTCTGTAAAATTAAATTATAATACTACTTTTGGAAGAAATCATATATTTTATTGTTGCATTTTCAAATTAAATTTTTTAATCTAAAAAACATAATGAAGATACATCTTGAAATTATTTTAAGTAAAAGTTTTGTTATTTAAATGTCAGTCTTCGATCTTTTCAGGGTGTTTGGTTTTCACAAACAACTGCATATAACTAATGAAATGGCTGTTATTTTTTATAATTTGAGTAAACAAAATTCCAGCTAAAAAATATCAAAGGTCTTCTAAAATCAGTGGAAAAGAAGCAGCATGATTTTTCTTTACATCATATAGTCTATTCTTAGACAGGACACATGGCAGGGATCCTAGCCAAATCCATGGCAGTATAGATACTATTCAGTGTAACTACAGGAGAAAGTATAAAACAAACCATGTTTCCAGTTGCTTTAACTTGTTCTGCCCACTTGTGAGGAAGGCAGCTGGTTAATTCATGCTGTGGCATATATAAATGTGGATTAAAGTCACCTTTGGTTACTCTTAAAGTACAAAACTGAATTGAATATTTCACATTTCATTGTCCTCCATATACAAACCTCTCTACAAGTACTTTTCCTATTAATATGCTAGGGAAATCAATGCTTTTGTGTTATGTACTTTAAAGTTCATTTCTACTGCAGAATATAAGCCATAGAATGAATTAAATAATCACTGTGAATTTTGGCATATTTTGCTGAAAATACATACTATTTTCAGCACTTTACATACAATGTACCTTATAAAACCTTCTTATTTGCAGGGATCTGGCTGAGCAGAATTGACAGCCTGATACTAGCTAATGAGATTTGGATATCTGACTTCAAGTAGTTACGGTTCCGTAGCTACTATTTGCTCTGGAATGTGTGTGGAAGGATACTAAAGTTCTGTCAGGAATTTGCATGGTTACCATTGTAGGTCAAGTAACATCAAATTGTAAAACATCATCATCATTTCCAGAATTTGCTGCTCCGTGGCATGTCCACTGGTAACAGTGACCGGGAAATTTTCTCTGATTTTTGCTTATACACTGTCAATTTTAAATATACTTTTCTACAGTTTCTAGACGGCTATGTTTAATTTCTAGCTTTAGGAAGACAAATGTAAATATTTCAGAGCCACTGAGCTAGTGGATTTTAAGAAGGCAGAAATCTTTGTAACATCATATTGGTGTTTTTTGTTATTGTAATCATAGTGCATTGAATTAGCTTGTTCAAAGAAATACTTATTCAAAAAAAGGCTTGATCAGTTTTCTTCTTGACCTTTTTCCCTACATAATCCAAGTACTTCATCAACACTATTCAGTTTATCTCCATAAAGCTTCTTGTGTGGGTTGTGATCTGATTCCATTTTAAAGCTGGAAACACAGGCAGAAGACGACTTAATAAAAAAATTTTATCATCTAGAAACTCTGTGATGGACAGGAAATTGTCCTTTCTGTAGTCCAGTTCTTTAATCACTGAGCTGTTCATACTATTCTGACTGGTTTCAACTGAAACAATGTGTAGTGACTATGGTAACTCCATAGTTAAACAAACAATTTAAATAATCTGTTAATAGGCAGTTTCACTTCATTTAGCATTCCTCCTTTTGCTTGAGTCATATTTCTTCTTTAAACAAAAGCTCTTTTTATTACTTATGTCTACTTCTATTTATTTATTTTAACAGCTCGTCTTTATTACTGGTATTCTAGCCATAAACCTATGTATAAGCTTTGCAATCAATGCTACCAAAAATGATGACTTTTAATATGAAATTGGGATTAATTGCAAATATTATTGTCTGGAACTAGACTCTGATTTAATTGTCTTGTTTTCATATGAATAACTTCTGTGGCTTTAGGATTGAGTACATTTTCCTTTGCTTATTTGAAGGTAGACTGGACAATTTAAGCAAACCAAGGGTTTTATGAAATACCTTTTCCTGCTTTGTAGGCAAGAAGTGAACATGAGAGTGATCATGTTTGAGGAGCACTTTACAGTACATAGAATAAATTCTAAAACAAAGTGCATGGACAAAAACTGAAAAAACCAATTCTCTAATAGTTTGTACTTTTTGTTTTGTGATTCATCATTGAATAATAGTTTCTATAAACAAACTACATAAATTTCAATATTCTATTTGTGAGATTAAAACCTTAATGGGACCTAAACTGTTGTTTTCTTATCTTTTTTTTTTTTGTGGTTAAATGTACTTTAAAATGTAGTTGCAAAAAATACAAATAATTTTACAAAAACCAAACAGATAGCAAAGTATGAACATGAAACTGTGATAAACTACAAAAAATTACAATGTTATTAATTAATTTTTATAATTAGCATTGTAGGTTTTTTGGGAAAACCCACCTGGTGAGTAAGATTTTGTACTTCATTAATTTATATTACCAAGTTCCAATTTCTTTTCAAGTCATTGCAGAGGTAGACTGAAGAGGACTTCGATATGGCTGCTTATTCAGTCATAGAATGGGAAAAGGATATATTGAGGCTCTTGTCTACACAACTGTCTACTATCTGTGTTAATTTTTCTGAGCTGTAAATTGTCATGCAGTCCATAAATGATTTCTGACTCCTGACATCCCATGTAATGAAATCTCTAAAAGTACAAGTATTACATTACGGCTGGTGGTGATCCAGTCCACTACATTGAGTCAACACTTACAAATATCCCTCAGTTTTCAAGTGCAGTTCTAATTAAAACCTAGAATTTGGATAGTCAAGTGCCAATTAGTTCATAATTCCCACAGAGCACACAGAAAATCTAATCTTCCTCCCTTTTTTCTAATCCTTTAGATGGCAGCATAGCAGATGCAAAGCTCTGTGCTGCTGAAGCACCAGCTGCAGATGATACCTTCAGTGGAACAGCGTTGAGCTGTATGGAGCTGCCATGGTAGCTGGGGCATTGAGAATGTCGTTACCCTTCCTTGCTTATATGGTGGGTAGCCTGCTCCGTAACCCAAATTTGCCCAGATACCTCTTTGCCCAGGTCAGACGCTTCTAAACTGCCCCAAATTCCGTATATGCTACCATAAAATCATAAGAGTTTTTTTAAAAATGAACTTTCTTTCCAAAGTACTACAGAGAGAATATTCCATCTTTATTTGTGCAATAGTGTAGGCAGCCAGCAGAAGTTTTGTATACGGAAAATCAGCTTCAAATGTTATCCTAGTAACAATTCTTTCTGGAACTAGTGAAGCAAAAGTTGTTGATAATTATAATGAGCCTATTAAGCCTAGTCATGAGTTTAGTTCCATCAGGAAAAGTTTTAGATTATTTTCTCATCTATTCTATTCTGTTGAGAATAATTAGTGGCATGATAATCTGCTTACCTAAAAGAGGAATAATAATTATTTTCTAATCCCAATACAGTGTGTGATTTAAAACAAGGCCATTATACTTTTGAGTGGGTTTTTTTGTGTTTGGTTTGGTTTTGGTTTTTTTGTTTGTTTTTTTTTTTTTTTTATTAGAATTAGGAAAGCCATAAGTGTAAAACAGGTGATGCGGTCAGTTAAGTTGTTTTGGGCTGCTTTTCATGAGCACAGTGCCACTGAGCTTGCTTGGCTCTCTCACATCGAATAAGGCTACAAAAAAGTTCCAGAGGCAGGTACGACAGATTTGCAACTGCAATTACAGGGATAAGTCCCCAGCAAGATGACTATTCAGGAGTGTGCTTAACATGGCATTACATCGTAATAAGTAGTGGTAGCCTTGCCCTTCTGATTGTCATTGCAGCTGAAGTATGTGGAAGCAGACACCAAGGACACTTTCAGGCCTCCGATTCCAAAGTGAATAATCTGCTACATTAACACAGCATTATGTATTTGCTGAAGATACAGAGATACCTTGTAATGTTTATGACTAGGAATGTCTGCTGTCTAATGCTTCAGCTGCTTTATACATGGTAAAATCAATAATGGTCTTAGACAGTTTTATGGTTTTAAATATTTCAGATAGCCATGCTTGTGCAGAGGCTTGTTGTTTCTGAGGAAGGAAGGTATACATTTGGTGTCTTAAATGCTACAGACACTACAAGGTATTATTTCTCTCAGAAACACAAAAGATAAACATGTAGTCACTATGTTCCTGTGACTGAAAAGAGAAACAAAATGGCTAATTCCTGAATTTGTTCTTACTAGTTTTTAGGTCACTTATAGGAATAGGTGCTTTGTTTCATGACAGCTCTTGGTGACTAGGAGCACAGTGATTTCTGTGTTGTTCCAAAGGTGTTTGGGTTTGGTTTGAATAGCTCTTCGTGACTCAGCTTTTCTGGTGCTTTCTCAAAAAAGGTGCTAATCTAAATCACAGACAGGAAAAGACTACGATCACTTCAAAATATGAAAGTTTTTATAGTAATTTCTACTATTGCTTAAAACAGGTTTTGAGGCAGTGTTGCTACAGAGTCGGTGTGCACATTGAAGGTGTCTAAACCAAGACAGCTTGGTCCCTGAATTATGCCTGACACCTTGTGTCATTTAAGTCCTACTTAATTTTGATGGAATCATGAGAAATTACTATTTCTTTTATGGAGCAGTAACCAGTAGCTGTGCTTAGTTTCTCATAATCTGTGGCAGGAAACTGCTATTTACTCTGGCATTGATAATTACAAGTTACAGTTTGAAGGACACCGTTGGGGGAATTCTGTGTGTACTAAAACCAAACTCCATATTGCAATAATGAACATGTTTTCATGTAGATCATAAAAAAAAGGACTGGTACCACCCTGCTGCTATCTAAAGAAAATGTCAATTTCTTGCTCTAAGTACACCAAAAAGAAAAGATAATTTTGAATTAAAAATAAGATCTATGATTGAGTGACATAGCTTATGACAAAAAAGCAGAAATTTAAACTAGGTTATATGTATAGCAATCAGCATTAGTTGTGGGAAAAGGTACTAACAAAATCCCATGTGCTTTTTAACACTTTAT
>VYZV01019649.1:0-11960 GCA_013401275.1 Pandion haliaetus
GGTTACTAATTTTTCTTTAAAGCCAGTACTGGTAGGTGATAACAAACTTGCTTTGTACGTACAGATATTTCTACCTTATTGCAAGTAGCATCTGCTGACTGATGGTTCCTACACTTTTAACAGAGCATTCAGCATTGCTTGTATTTCTAAGCTAGAATTTGGAGGCACAGGCTTCAAGCTACTTCAAAATATGCATTACTACCATGAAAATGGGGAAAGGCCAGGTGGCTTGTGAATGCCCCCGTGGACATAGGTCTTCAGGGCATGTTCTGTGAGTGTAGATGTTTTGGTTAAAGTAGGTAGGATTGTTTATGGAATGTGGAAATGCTTAATTTATAATTTTTTTTTTTTTTTACAGCATGTGCAATGAATTCTCTCAGATATTTCAACTGTGTCAGTTTGTGATGGTAAGTCTTATTTCTTTAATGATGTTTTTAAAAATTCCCCCCCATTGTGCCTAACAATGTCATAAATGCTAATGGTCCTTTACAGGAAAACTCCCAAAATGCTCCTTTAGTTCATGCAACTTTGGAAACTTTGCTACGATTTCTGAACTGGATTCCCCTGGGATATATATTTGAGACCAAGTTAATCAGCACACTAATATACAAGGTACTCATGCAAAAATTGACTGCTCTTAAATTTAAACATAAGTTGCAAAAAAGCTTAGTGTGCAACACTCTTGTAATAACTCAATTTTTTTTCTTCTCTCAATAGTTCTTAAATGTTCCCATGTTTCGAAATGTCTCTTTGAAGTGCCTCACAGAGATTGCAGGTGTCAGTGTAAGCCAGTATGAAGAACAGTTTGTAACGCTTTTTACACTGACCATGATGCAGTTAAAACAGGTAATGTTTTTTATAATCTGTCACTTCTGACTTTCATTTTGCAGAATCAATTTCTGTAGAACCTAGTTCAGTTTACAAGTTTATATTCACTAAAGAGCTCTTGACAGGACAAATATTGTTCTCCCGTGGTATTTATGGCTGGATCAGAAGATGCTAAGTGTATTTTTCTGACTCTAGATTACAGCTGTATTTCTGCTGCATTGATTTGTTTTGATTAATTTGAGAGGCGTTTTGAGCACTCAGGTTGTCTGATGCGGAAAGTTGAGAGAGATGCAGCAAAATGTGTACTGCGTGACTCGTAAGACCTAAACTGACTTAACTTCTGCGAGTTGGTATTGAATTTTTGAAACTGATGGAAACATTTGTCATATAAAGCCATGCCTTAAATTTATGTGCTTTGATTGCCCTCTGAGCAGTTCAGATTCAGGTACATGAGTTTATAGCTTTCCTCATTGTATTTGCATCTTAAGTGGATAGTTAAAGGTTTTTTTGACAGTTTTTTCCTCTGTTTGCAATGTTGGCCCATTGTGGAGGTTCTTTAGAACAGGCATGCTTCTTTTAATGCTCTCATCTTCCCTCAGCTTCATTGGAGCTGTAGGATTTTTATTTAGTTACAGTTAAATTTAAAGGCAGATTTTTGCACACACCAAAGTTACTTTGTGTAGCTGAACATTACTTCCTCAGTTTTTACAGGTGATGTATTGGCATTTAGAATCAAGAGCGTCTGGCCTAAGTTTTTCCTCAAAACATTAGTTGAACTCAAAAGTTGGGTATTTGGCATGTTTTGCAACCTGCAGGTTTTTAGCATGACTATTGCGTGTGAATCTGATGCAAAACGTTGTATGTATTGCAAATATTTGACTCTTAGCTTTGTAAAATGATGTTGGAGAACAATCAAAACCACGCAAAAGCTGGCAGCGGCAAAAGCGTTAAAACTTCGTTCTCTCTGTTCTATAGCTTAATAGTGTTGACATTAAAGAATGTAGTTCACTACTTGATGACAATTTTGAAAATGTTTTGTGTGTATAATGATAGAATTTAAAAGCCAGTGCATCTCTGAAGAGGTGCCAGAGATCTCTACAAGATTACTGAAAAACATGTTCCAGTATCCTTCAGAGTCTTCCTTGCTAATTTCTAAACATTATGGAGGAGGTCTTTCGTGTTATTTTAACATTATGATGATGTAATGTTTTGAAACTTAATGTTACTAGGGTCAGGTAAAAAATACATTTTTGGAACATCTTTGCCCGATGCCAACTGGAAATGTCTGTGGTAGAGTAGATACTTTACTTGCTTACAGCTGCTATTAGAAGGGGTGGAAAAAGGTTTAGTTCATCAGAACTTATGTATCTGTTTGCATTTTCACCTTACTGTCCATCTTGGGATCAAGCAAGAAATAAAGGAGCTGTTAGATGTTTTTGTAAGAAAGCTCTGTAAAGAGGGCATACCATGAAAAGCAGAAGGGCTTTTTTTGCCAAAAGAGCAAAATATTTGTTAATATACAGTAGTTCTGTATAAAAAGGGAAATTCTTTCATATGTCTGTGTACTTTTTTTTTTTAGATGCTTCCTTTAAATACCAATATCAGACTTGCTTACTCAAATGGAAAAGATGATGAACAGAACTTCATTCAGAATCTCAGTTTGTTTCTCTGCACGTTCCTCAAGGAACATGGTCAACTTATAGAAAAAAGATTAAATCTGAGGGAGACATTAATGGAGGTAAGTTGCTCGGTTTATCCAGTTTAAAAATGTAGCAAGCGTGTTCTCATACTCAACGGATGTGATATTACTACAGTCTCTAGATCACTGTACTTAAAGTGGGTAAGAGGAAAAAAAAAAAATCTTATTTCTTTCACATAATTAGTAAATCACATGAATACAAAAAACCTTTGAACATTTTTGTTTCCTGGTATGCTTCAATGGCATTTTATTGTCAGTGATCCTATACTAATACAGTATCTGAAGACGTAAGTCTCTCTTCTTACTTGTTCGTCCTTTGAAAGTGTTAAATACGGCTTTAAAATAAATTCATATATTCTTTTTCTATGGGTCTTTACATACCGTATTTTCTGTTTAGCTCTTATATAGAGAAGGTGTTGCTATGACTTTGATCAGTCTGTGTGAAGCAGCTCAGCTCTATTTTTATTCAGCATCCAAAGCTGGTTTCTAGGGTACAGCGCATGTTGTAGTTCAGTGCTTCCATCCTGGTGTAGCTTCTTGCCTAACTTGCCATTTCCCAAAGTTTAACTGAAAGGCTTTAAATAGAATCCTCAAGGATGATACTCTGTTTCTATGTAAGAAAGACCATGTATGCCAGTAATACTTAATGGCAGAGCTCTACCAAATGACTATGCATGCTTTACTGTAGTTTTACTGGTCTTGGAGGAGGACCTATAGGCCTCAGTTATCAGCTGCCTTACAGCGGTTGCTGAGAATAAGATTTACAGTTGTCCTTCCTCTCTGCTTGTTCCCTTCTTTTCTTGGAGACTGCTGCATTCTTTCCGATTTTGACAGTGAAGTGCAACTTCACTGTCAAAACCACTGGGTTCTGTGGAAATTACTCAAAATTCAGTTAAGAATGAAGTGTTGGAAAAGACTGTTGAACACTCAAGGTACTACCTCATAGTGTAGTGGGGCTAGATCACAAAACTGGTGGGGTTTCAGTTGCATTTTTTCAATTTTGAATGAATATTTTGCTGAGGGTGAGCTGTTCTGTGGTGACTTTTTTGCTCCCTCCCTCCCACTGCTGAGCTCCAAGGGGATGAAACTGGCTCCATAGCCCCGTGAAGCACCACTTCCTGTGCCCAGAATCAAGCCCTGTGCAGGTACGGAGGTGATAGGGTGAGGAACTGCCCCGAGACAGGTAGAAAAACAATACCGCAGTTTAAACCTGGAGACCAGGTTCCATTGGGAGGGTGAAGCGCATCTTGCAGGTGGATTAGCTGTAATCTGACGTGTCCATCTGAATTCTGGACCATTTTCCAGCTAGTATTCTCAATACACTTCTGGAGATAGCCCTCTACAAAAAATGTATATTAATAAAGTTGGTTGCAAATACCAAATTGTAGCTCATTTAGAAGATGGACCAAGAGGAGTATCACCTCTTTATTTTAAAAAGAACTGAACTTGCAAGTTGTAAGCTTTCAAATGAACCATGAATTGGGGAAGCATAGCTCAAGTTTCTACCTATGTTGAGGCTTTATTAGGAAGACCCGTGTAAAAGGCTGAAGCTGTTGCGTGTCCTGTGCGATTGTGTGTAAGTTGGAGTGCAGTTTTTAGGTATTGGCCTCCTCTCTTGTCCAGTGTAAATAACTATGTCAAATTCTTCTTTAAAACCGACATCGACAAAAGTCATTTCTGAATGACTTTGTCGTATAATATGTTGAAATGTTTCACGAAGTTCTTAAGCTGGCCTAAAATGGTTGCAAATTTTGCTTTTGTAAGTTGTAGTGTAATACAATGTTGTTACATGGTTAATTTAAAAAGCTCTGTGTCATTTGAACCTGTTTATTTCTGCACTTTGGATGTATTGGATCTTCTGAAACGGTTGCACAGATTCATTGCAGTGTAGACTAGTGAAGGAAGCTACAGAAATTATTCCAAGTGAAATTACCAAGAAAAAATGATGTGTATAAGGCTCATGTATAGCTGTCTTGAATCCCTCTTTTGACATTGCAGATACAGATGCTGTATCGGGTCTTTACCATCTAAAATGCTCTGAGTACTACTCGAGCTATGAAAATGTCTTCAGATTTCATTGTTTCATTCTGTTCAGTGGTGGACTATTGCTTTGATATCTTTCACCAGAGGACTGAAAACACAAGCTAGGCAAAAAATGTTTGGCTATGTAGTTCTAATTTTTAAGGTTGGTATCTCAGACTGTCAGAATTGCATCAGTGGCCTTCCCTTCTCAGTCTGCTGTGGCTGTTCTGTCAGTGAAAAAATGGAACATGTTCTGGTAGATGGCTCCTCTGGAAAGCAAGCAGCAGTATGGCTTTGATGGCTGCCTTCAGTTCTTCAGGGTATGAAAATCCAGAACAAAGTAGCAGTAATAGTCTTGAGAATAGCAGTCATTGAAACTAGCTGTTGAGAGTTTTTTGAGGCTCTAAGACAAAATGCCTTGCAGATGCTCCAGAGGCTTTGAGCTTGATAATTTACAAACAGGCTGATTTGGCTATGGCATTTTTTTTTAATGTGTCTTTAGGCTACTTCAAGGTTTAAGAATTGATACACACTTTGAAAATAGCAGTAATTGACAGGGTGCTTTGGTTTTGAGTTGCTCTGATGGTCAGAAGTCTGACTTGTAAGTGATGTCACTGCAATGTTGATGCCTCTCGTTTCTAACTTTTTATGTTGATTCAGCTTTTTATCAGTATTTGGATAACTGGACTTGAAGCAGTGTCATTTTATCTGCCGAAATTATTAGTAATCAGATGTTTAAACCACGCTTTTCCAGGCTCTTCATTATATGTTATTGGTATCAGAAGTTGAAGAAACTGAAATTTTCAAGATTTGTCTTGAATATTGGAATCATTTAGCTGCTGAGCTCTACAGGGAAAGTCCGTTTTCAACATCTGCTTCTCCATTGCTTTCGGGAAGTCAACACTTTGATGTTCCTCCAAGGAGACAGCTTTATTTGCCTGTATTGTCCAAGGTAATCCATGCTTAAGTAAAGGTACTCTAAAGATTTAGATGCTGTTCTTGAATTTAGAGATGCTGCTTCATGTAAGGGATGACATAAGAAAACTTTTCTTGCTTTGAGTAGCTTGTAATTGCTTCAGCTCTAGTTATTTAATATGCTGCAATTGCAAATATACTTAAAGATGACACCAGGAGGTGACAGGAGTATTAATGCAGTGTTTGAGATTTTTAAAGATACTTACTATGAATGTAAGACTAACTTAAAAAAAAAAACAACCAAACCAAACAAACCCAAATCTGTATTAAACTGTTTCTTTAAAGAGATGAAGGCTGGAGTGTTAGTCGGAAGAAAAAAATTGTGTGTGCATGGAAAAAGTGGTCTTTAAAAGACCCCTAATATTACATATGCATTTTGAAGCTCTAGAAAGTATACTTCATAGGCTGGGGGTTTTTTAACTACTCAGCTTGTTCATGGAGAGAGACAATCAGCAGGCTCTATTCTTAATGGCTTTTTAGTTAACATGTCTCTGTAGAATCTTAATGTGAGCTAATCTCATGAAGTGCTGGATATACCCTTTATATGGCTCAGACTGCCTGACCAGAGTGCTCTGGAAACACCTGTGGAGCTACGTGTGTATTTTCCTGTTACAGTTTGATTCAATTTTAACTTTCCTTTGCAATGTACAGGTTCGATTGCTAATGGTTAGCCGTATGGCTAAACCTGAAGAAGTCCTAGTCGTGGAAAATGATCAAGGGGAAGTAGTACGAGAATTCATGAAGGACACAGATTCCATAAACTTGTATAAAAATATGAGAGAAACATTGGGTAAGTGTACTAGCGGGTATTTTTGTGCTGTAGGTCTGTGCAGCTGCATCAGTAGCATGTATGTAACAGAATGCTAACTTATGATCTGAATTATGTGTGGGTAAAATGATTATCGGTAGGACACAGACTTGAAAGGGAAGAGGCAGTGTTGGGTCTGAAGTTTTCTGTTCTAAGCACGTAATGTTGTAGAACTTGGTTAAATAGTAGTACGCTACTTAATTTTTGTCTCTTGCCTTTTCCCATTGAACAACACCTTTTGATATTCCTTTACCAAAATGTTTCAGATCCAGTGAAACCTTAGTTTTGTCAAAACGCTGTTAAATTGGAAGGATTTTTCTGAAGTGGACTTGCTGGTTATTACTTCACTTGTAGTTGTAGTTTTGTGTAGACCAGGCACTCCACAGCAAAAAGGATTTCTTCCTTCAATAGGTCTTCTGAATGAATACTTTTAAAATTTTTAATAGTATTCTTAAAACACAAAATTCCAGCCTGAACTTCAGCTTCAAAAATCTTTTCCAAAGTTAGTGCTGATGTCTTGTAATGACCTTGCTTGAAAGTACAAAAGCTGCAATTAATTACGTATCATGTAGAAAAAATTGAAAGCTGTGAGTGCGCTGAAGAACGTGAGAATCAGTATTTCTATAGCATTTAATGTAGCAAGTATGGTTTATTTTCAGTGTATGTATACTAGTGTGCTGTTATCTTTAGAAGTCTCATGTTCAGTTGTGACCATTTTATCAGAGAATTGATAGTCCCTGTGTATTGTAGTGATAATTTAGGGTCTTTTGAGGTAAGAAAAAAATATTTCAGAGTCCTAACTGCAACTTGGAAGGAGCAGGGAGCATTAGAATTGTCACATATTGAGGACATAAACCATTCAATACTAAATATTTTTCTATCAAATGCAAATACTTTAAGGGAACACAGTATTTAGTAACAGGTTTATGAACTGGGGCGGGGGGAAAGCTGTGTGATGCAAAGTGTTTGTGGATATTTTGTTCTCACCTTTGTACTTGTGATGTGGGTACAGCCAGCATTAGATGAATTATTCTAATATCTCTTCATACGGAACGTGGAAAATAATTTGATTTGTGTTAAATGTTGAACTTACTGCATTAAAATTATTACTGTATATCCTGAGCCTTTGTCATATTTCCAGATACAGGATTATTTATATGGAAATACAGATGTTGTAGTTAGTGTTTGATTTCTGGTGTTAACTACTGCTTATAGCATATTATCTTTTAAGATCCACTTTTAAAAGAAGAAAAAAAAAAAGATAATGCGATAAAAGGTGTGTTGTGTGGCGCAGTAAAAATCTATTTCTGAATCTGGCCTTAAATTGCTTTTGACTTGCTGGGATTTAGAATTTTATATTAGAGACACTAATCCTATTAGGGGCTGATGCAAGCATCCAAGTTGTGATACCTGAGTCTTGCCACCTACACTTGTTTAAGAGTACCATCTCCACTTTGCTGTTTGCAGTAACCTACCATTAGACTTAATGACACTGAAATAAAGAGCGGAAGAAAATTGATTTGCGTCTTACACGCTGTGTAAGGTCCCCCATAAGTAGCCAATCCCATATTCCCTATACCCCATCAATATGTATGCCTTCTGCTAATAATTTAACTTGGCAGCTTTACTGATTTGACTGGTATGCGAGACATTCATTGAGTCAGACTTTTGACATCGCTTGCATGTGGTGTTTTGCCGAGATCCCTTGGAACACACAGATTCTCCATAAAATTTATTGTCCGTCTTCGAAACATAGTTTTAAAAAAGTTGTGTTTAAATTTTTAGTTCATTCTGTCACGAGTTCTGGAAAGAAGCATTGCACTTACCTAACAGTTTGGTTATCTTAAAACAAATTTAACTTTGCGTATGAAGTTGTGATCCAGGCTCTTGCTTTAAAATGTGCCTGTTCAATGCTGATGTCTTTCAGTTTATCTTACACATCTGGATTATGCAGACACGGAACGAATTATGACTGAAAAACTTCACAATCAAGTGAACGGAACAGAATGGTCCTGGAAAAATTTGAATACCCTGTGTTGGGCTATAGGCTCAATCAGTGGCGCAATGCATGAAGAAGATGAAAAAAGATTCCTTGTTACAGTAATTAAGGTATCATGGTGCAAAACTAATAACTCTGTCACACTTCATAGTTTATGCTCAAGAAACTAAGTTTACAAAATACTGCTGTATGTTCTTAGTAAGCGACCTTGTATGGCAAGCAGGTTGATAAGAATAAATTAATGGGAAATCTTATATCCTGAATTTAAGGCTGATAAGTTCTTTAGCCATGAACAACGCATTAATCCAAATAGCCTTTTTGCAGTGGAAATTCCAGGGATAAAATTTAGTTTATGATGAAGTGTTTTTCTTTGGGGATGCAGAAGAGATGGAAGGGGATTGCTAATGAAGTAGAGTGGCAAAACAACCCACGTTTTTAACTAGCTGGCACCCTGCTATTTTGCCATTTTCCAAATTCTCATTGATCAAAGTGAATTTTTGGTAAATATGCACATAGAAAGTGCAGGAACACAGAATTTGTTTTGGTGGTTTTTGTGGGGTTTTTTTTGGGTTGGGTTTTTTTTTTTGTTGTTTTTTTTATAGTAAAAGTAATGGCCCTTACTTTAACAAGTCATATAAAATCATTCAGAAGATTTAGTTTAATTTCTCGTATTTGATGTGGAATCTATATTGATACCAACTGCTTGGTCAGTATTAAATGCTGCAAGGCTTATTGAAGTCCTCCCTGCAGAAATCTTTAGATGTATTTAAAATGGAGAATCCATAGTTACAAATACAGTGTTCCTGGTTTGGTTGAAACTTAAATAATTGCATCACCCTGATCTTGATCAATTTAGGCTTTTTGTTTTCTTTTTTTTTTTCTTTGGACTTTGAACTTGATTACAGCAACCACTTTCCCTTATATTTGATATAGCTCCTTGTAGGATTTTATACTTTGTCTTGTGTTTTTAATTGAACTGGACAAACTTTGAGAGGGAACTATAAATATGTTATGTTGTAGGATCTCCTGGGACTCTGTGAACAAAAGCGAGGAAAAGACAATAAAGCCATTATTGCATCAAATATAATGTATATAGTAGGTCAATACCCACGGTTTTTGAGAGCTCACTGGAAATTTTTGAAGACAGTAGTCAACAAGCTGTTTGAATTTATGCATGGTAATTACCTGGTTTTTACTTGCTGTTTTAATTAAAAATAAATAAAATTGGTACCCATACATGCACATGTATGGGGGAAAAACACAATGCAGTAACTGACTTAATTTAATTTAGAAACCCATGATGGCGTCCAGGATATGGCTTGTGATACCTTCATAAAAATAGCACAAAAATGCCGCCGACATTTTGTTCAGGTTCAAGTGGGAGAAGTCATGCCATTTATTGATGAAATCTTGAACAACATTAATACAATCATCTGTGACCTTCAGCCACAACAGGTATGTTTAATTCAGCCTTGTGGATAATTCCTAAAGACTATCCAAAAGTACTTCATATTGAAATGTAGTAGTGGTTTTCAAGGCTTGAATTATATTCCTTAGTTTTTTGTTAGGGACGGTGTTATAGTATGAATAGTGCGATCGGGTTGCATTACTGAGATCTCAGTTAGAATGCTTGGAAGAATTAAAGTGCATTTAGTTGGAATTTTGATTTCTGGAATGTTTTAACAAAGAAATAAGACACGGAATCTAATTTTGTGGTTCTGCTTCAGGAAAGAGTAAGACCCTACTATAATAGTATACCTATAGCTCTTGTAGTTGTGAAGGGGGGCGGGGAACAGTCCAAAAGCACCTTTGTCTGGGAAGGTCGCAGCTCATGAAGTGAGAGTAGTGCGCACACGTGACACACACTGAGATGTCGCAATAATGTACTGAAACTTTGGGCAGAGTGGATCTGGCATCTGGGAAAAGGTACTTAAGGCAGTGATGTAATCCAGTCCACAGTTTAAACGTGTCTGGTAAGATTTAGTGAAGAGTTAAATGGCATATGTGTGAGCTTCCTCACTTCAGTGTATGATGGCAAAATGAAGAAAGGCTCTGGGATGTACATAGTAACATTTGAAGGGAAGGGGATGGAGGTTTGTTTGATATGTGATGAAGGAAAGAATGGAGATGGGTCTCGTAAAGTCAAGAGGGGGGAAAAAGGTATTTAGACAGTGAAATCATCTTCTGCCTTCACTGTATGTTAGTTCAGAACAGTGTAACTTCTTCCTTACTCCTTTTTAACCTTCCTGTTGGACGACTTGTTCCTGTCAGGTGCATACATTTTATGAAGCAGTAGGATACATGATTGGAGCACAGACAGATCAGACTGTGCAGGAGCATCTGATAGAAAAATACATGCTGCTACCTAATCAAGTATGGGACAGCATAATTCAACAGGCAACAAAAGTAAGCTCATAAATTTTTAAGTCTGTTCTGTGTTCAGGTAAAGAAAACCTGTTGAATGTTTCTCTTACCCTGGGTTTATTTTTCACGTGGCATGACATGAAGTGTGCGTAGCTGTGGTGGACTTTATCAAACGATGGCTAAAGCAGTGATTGACATGACAGTATAAGTGTTGTTTTGAGAGAGGAGACTTAAATGACAAAATAAATACTGGTTTTAATCTGATTTTAAAGGACAATTTTCTGTTACTGTACAGAATATGTTTCAATGGGGTTTTTCCAAGGCTCCCTTTCACCTGGCTTAGCAGTGGATTTTCGTTCTGAACAACAAAGTTAAAAAGCTGAAAACACCGTTCACTGTTCCTCCCTTCCCTTCCATCATGCTCTTACAGTACATCTTTATTTCTTACTTTTATCTTTCATTTCTTTCAGTCTCTTCAAAATACTTTTATCTCCACACATTAAAGAACAACAGTCTTGCACTGCACAAGAGATCAATGCATTTGGAATTAATCTAATAAAGATCCGGAAATGTAGACTTCAGTTATGTTTCTTACTCTGGCTTCCCTCTTAAAACAAGAACATACTGCCTTTCCTTTCGACAACTTCTGTTTTCACCTTAATCTCTCCTTAGTTTTTACTTTTTTCAACTATAGTAATGCTTGTACCACTGCAGCAAAAATATTTCTGCAGAAAAGCAGAATTAAATCAATTGAAGTTTTATCCTGACTCTCTGAGGTAGTGGCAAGTGTCATGAAGTAAACAGCAGTATATGTGAAGTCTGTAAATTTCAGTGATCTGCTTTTTAATGCAGATAAATTATTTGAACTCGCAGTCTTGTATTGAAAGCTAAAGGAAAGTTTTATTCACTAAGCAAAACGGACTCTTACTTTTTTAACAGAATGTTGATATTCTAAAGGATCCTGAAACAGTTAAGCAGCTTGGTAGCATTCTGAAAACCAACGTAAGAGCGTGTAAAGCAGTTGGCCACCCCTTTGTGATTCAGCTTGGAAGAATTTATTTAGATATGCTGAATGTGTACAAGTGCCTAAGTGAAAATATTTCTGCAGCTATTCAGGCTAATGGTAAGAAATTCCATGTTCTTCCTGAAAATGGGGGTTAGCAGTGTATGTCATCAGGTTTCAGAGTACATTCCAATTAAGTTAATTTTACTGTGTTCATTTTGTTGTTTGGGAAAGTGGAGAATGACTGGAAGTGCTTGCTTAG
>VYZV01019656.1:0-24995 GCA_013401275.1 Pandion haliaetus
AACCGCGCCACACAAACCCATAACAACTTTGAAGAATGAGGTTGAACAACCAGGATGTATTGGTTAGCAATATTTATAGCTCTGGATATTCTTGTTATCTGTATCAATATAAATCTTATCATAACCCCACTTATTCATCTTGGGAAGGAGTTCTCAGGTTCAGGTGCATGTGTCATTAATGATGCATAAGCTATCTCAAAGGCAGAACAAATGCTGGCTCAACAGCTGAATGTCCCCATAGAAAATATCCACGAGTATCGTTGGATGGACGTGGTAGTGCTGCACCATCAGCTGTCTGTATTGGGTCTGTCTGAGATGGATTTAATTATCCTTACAGCAGTCCTCATGATGCTGTGCTTTGTATTGATAGCTAGACAGGTGTTGCTAACACACCAGTGTTTTGGCTGCTGCTGAACAGTGCTCCCACAGCATCAAGGCTGTCTCTCCAACATTCCCCTCTCACCAGTAAGCTGGGGGTGGGCATGATCTTGGGAGGGGACATAGTCAGGACAGCTGACCCAAACTGATCAAAGGAATATTGCATACCACATGGCATCTGCTCAGCAAGAAAAGCTAAGAGAAAGGAGGAGAAGGGGGGCATTTGTTATTACAACGTTTGTCTTCCAGAGCAACTACTACATGTACTGAAGCCCTACTTCTCAGGAAGTGGCTGGACATCACCTGCTGATGCGAAGTAGAGAATAAATCTTTTGTCTCCCTTTGCTTCTGCATGTGGCTTTTGCTTTTGCTTTACTGAACTGCCTTTATCTTGACCTATGAGGTTTTTTTTTCCATCTTACTTTCTCCCCCTCATCCTGCTGAGAAGGGGAGTGATAGAGTGGCTTGGTGGGCACCCATCATCCAGCCAAGGTCAACCCACCACACCATGTCAAGTGGTGACCTAGGAAACTCCTTATTGGAGGGAAACACTCTGCAACACTGGTTTCAGGATACAGTTTTCACCAACAGGATCAGCTTGAAGTATTCTTATTTTACTACCATGTGTTCCTGCCCCATATTTTAGCAAGACATCTTCCCAGCTATGATAACGCAGCAGCTTGTGTAGTTGTGTTGTGAAGTGGCTCTGAGAACTGCTGCAGCTTGCAGAGGACCAGGCTTGGAAAAGCTGGATTACTTCCCTGGTCCAGTTCACAGCACAGCCAAACAAATAGTTGTGGCTGCACAACTAGCTGAGGCTAGATGGCTAACTTCTCTGCTGCTGTTGTTTCATGATATGAATCTCCTATTGTTTCCCTCTACTTACCTATCCGTATCTATCTATTGTTGCACTTAGAGTGGGAGAGGACCCTTTCTGCTCGTGTCCATAGCAATTCGAGGACCACGGGGTTTGGTCCCTGCTTAAGACTCCTTCAATTCTTGCATTCATAGCAGGCATCGAAAGACTTACCACAAAGCTTATTGGAATGCCATGTGTTATAAAACCAAATCCTCCTACAAAAGTCTTTTTTTTGCCTTACATTTCTTAAGCTAAATAGTGTTTTCTATGTAAATCTCTAAGTGAAAATATATGCATATATTTTTTTCATATGAAAAACCACTACTTTTATATAGAACTAGATATACAGTATATAATCATAGATTAGACACACAAGAAAAAGGATCAGAAAAATGACAACTCAAGGTCAAAGCAACAGGATCGTAGATCTGGCTGAACATTTTCTGTCAGCGTATGTTTTTTTGTTGTTGTTAAAGATTAGTTTTGGGATTGAAGAACATTTCAAAAATCTTTGAAAGACTAATTATAATTCAATAACAAGGAAAGCTTTTTCGTCATATATTTTCTTACATTCAGAGACTTCTGATGACCTCTCCCATCAAGATAAAGTGAGTTTTTAAAAACTTAAGTGAAAAAAAAAGGAAAGTTCTGAAAATTCAGAAAGAGAAACATTTACCAGTAAAATGGAGTCTGCTTCTGAGATTTCTTCTGAAATATACTAATATACAAGATAAAAGGTACAAGATAAAAGGAGCAGAGAGTAGCAAAGAAGTTGGGTTTGGTTTTTACCACTTTGAGGATATATTCAGATGAGAAGTGTATGGGATGACAGCTGCAATTAAGCAGTTTGCTGCAGCTCTGTGGGGGCACGGTTTCACAACCACCCTCCTTTACCCTCAGCTGCTTACCAAATTCAGGTTCTCTTCCCTCTATTTCTTCTGTTGGCACAAGTGTGTTCGTGGAGGTGCAGAGTCAGATGAAGTGACCTGAGTGTAAACTATTCTGGCAAAGAAATGCATGGTAGGATTTGGGGGAAAGAAATTAGGAATGCCATGAGAGAACGGTTTTAAAGATGATCCTTCCCTCAAGGACCAGCCTGTGTTTCAGACAGCTTGATGTGACTGTGGGACTGCTATGACTGGCCCAAGTGAGAGTTTTCTTCCTGCCCCATGATAGCTTAAACTCCTCTGCTGGGAAGTGGCTGCTCATTAAACCACAGTGATACAAACACGGTGACTCTTTCTATAGCTGCATTCAAGACCAAAAGCATCATTTCTGGGAGTCTTGCAGGAGAAACCACGTGTCCAAATTTTATGGTGCTGTGGAGTCTATATAAACTTATGAGCTTGGACTTAAGATTTAGTAAAAATATAGTTGCTGTAGCTCACATTTAATGGATGAGTAGCTCACAAGGCAGCGTATATTAGGGAAAAAAATCAGAGAATAGGGAATTCACTTTAACTACTCCCCAGAAATTAAAAAAGCCTGTTCTTTTTCCTGTTCTCCAGCATACCTTTCCCACCAGATTCTCCTTTGCCACTGGACTCCTGGGCTGCAGCTTTTTTCTTTTTTTCCCCTGAAGTATTCATTGAAATTGATGTAGCAATATAAAATTCAGTGGCACTCAACTTGCTGGTTCACAGCATTTCTGTATTTAGAAAGCTGGTGGTTTAAAAAAAAAGAAAAATTCAACCTCAAAAGTTTAAAAACAACCGTTGACAAAGACAGTCTCCAGACCCTAGGTGTAAAAGGTTTGGTAGGTAGCTGCCAGAACATGCAACTTCATGCACTGAATAGTTAAGGTGCAGTGATCTGTGTTTCAGAGAAGGGAAGCCTTTAATTAGCAAATGAGTCATTAGAGAGCTTTCTATTGACACCTGGCACCAGCAGGAGCACACCTGAGACTGACCTGGACACTGTGTTTCTTCAACATGAACTGTGAAGAAGGGAAGAAATCTTTTTTGTTGCTTTACAGCACACAAGGAGGTCTTGGCACCTGCAATGTCATAACTTGTTCTTCAAAAAAGTCTTCTAGGGAAAGCAGGACAAATGAATGTCTAATTGAAAAATAAAAAAAAACCCAACCTCCAAAAACCTGGATAATTTTTGCAAGAGGAGAAGGGCTGGAATTTAAAGTAGAGATGATCAAGATACATCAGTATTGCTGTGACACTGAGACAGTTCCTATGTTATCAGTAAAATATGAGAACCTCCTCCCAGAAAAGCATACAGTCAAAATGCAGTGGCATGTCTGCAATACTAATTAGTGCTGCATTGTAGGAGCAGATCTAGATATCATGGCAGGTTGCGCCAAGGACTTGATGTCCACACCCTCCGCATTTTGGCGGGGTACTTTCGACCACCTAGAGTCTGTGGACTGAATCACAGTCCTTAAGCTGTGGGTAAATTTTCCTTAGCCTTTGGTTCAAGGATGGTTTCAGATCTCATGCTAAATGCTAGAAAGCACACTCAAACACAGAAAAGTCACACAATTAAGCATTTTCTGCCTGTGTTTGTTTTCCAATCAAGATAACTGTCTCTAAAGAGCCCCTAAAGAAAAGAAAAGAAAAGTTATTTTGATAAATAATGTACCCTTCAGTATGATAGAAGAGGGAAGCCTTTTAAGGATTGACTAAGAGGTTTCTCTCTGCTGCATAACAGAAATTATCTCTAGGGGATTGGGAAATCCTCTAATCTTCATACAATATCTCAGCAGGCTTAACTTTTCTTGACAGATGCTCTGTTTTTATCCCACAAAAAATCACTGGGTCAGATCCTGAAGCAATCACTGCAAATTAACAAGATTCAGTCTACTGCACTTCTGCATGAAGGTGGTTTTACTTTTCAGTTCATGATGCCATGTAACTGCTTTTAATATTAAAAAAAAATGTATTTTTAATTCTTACTTTTATTTTACTTATTTAAGTCCCAATTCTCTTTTCAGCTTTGATGGCATAAATCTAAAATGGAATTACTCTCCATTTACAGCCACCCTCCTGGGTCTTGAATTTGTCTGTTTGTATGAAGGTCTGTCACATGCTTCTTCAAATCTCTTTTTCCTCCCTAGATAACGTACACAGAAACAGTGTGAGCATTTCAGTGGAGCTTTTCTGATTTATGCCCTCATGCTGAGTGGAAGCCCCTCTGTCTGCGAGCATGGGCATTACACAAGTGGTAAGCACTGCATATCTAGGATGAATAGTGTGAATTGTGACACCCTCCCTCACACATGCTAAAGTCTCAGATTGACAGTTTAACATTTAATCATGAGTTTTAATAAACTTTTTTCCCCCTGTGTCAATCCAGAAAATAGCAGGAGCTATGAGGAAAACATCAAACAGCAAATCCGTGGGAGAGATGCTGAGTCCAAGTCAATTACCAAAGCTGTGCTGATGTGACCATGCTGCATAGCTCAGTTTTTCAGAGTCAGAGTAGAAAAGGTGTCCCTTGCCATACACCCATGCTGTGAAACCCTTAGAGGGGATTTTCCTTGGCTTCTGAGGGCTTTGGATCAAGCCCATGTGCGGTAGCTTACCATGTCCTGGGGAAAAAATAGAGAAAGACAGTGTTAGCTTGGCTGCATCAGTTGACAGTCACCTTTGCGAGACCCAGTCTCTTGAAAATCAGTGAGAAGCTGCTGGTGTGACCTGCTGGTGAACTGCAGTGAGGGGGGGGAAGGAGCAAATATTCCAAGGAGATGAAGCAGGACATGCACTTGCATCTGATCTGAAATAACTGCTGTACAAAGGAAAAGTGAATGTAGCCAGCATAGCCAAGCTGGTATTTCATGACCTTCTGACTGCAGAGTTCAAGATATCTTAATTTCTTCTTTGCTCGAGGCTTCTGAGTTGGGGGGAGGAGTAGTTAGCAGTGGTGAAGCAGGAGAGAGTAAATTTCCTTTCTAAAAAATATTCCTCTTCCGGTGGAAGCAGTGCATTGTTTCTTGAAATGGACAAAGTTATTTTCTAACTTCCCTGTATCCTGTCACCTGGCCCTTCCTTCCTCCTCCTGATACTGCAGTAAAATACACAAACATACGACCTATGCATTATTTGCATCATGGCAGGATTTATATTCTGATCAAGGGTGGTGATTTATACTTGTTGGATTCTCTACCGACCACATTCCAGATGTGGAATGAATTTTTCTGGCATTTATTAGTCACTAGAGGTGGCTGAGGATGGCTTCCTTTATACCCCTGACATTTATGCTCTCCTGTAGCTTCCCTTTTCCTTTCAGTGATGTTTTTCATTTAAAAAGAGTAAAACCAAAAGGAAAACAAAAGGAAAAGAAGTCCGTTCTATAGCAGCGCAGACATAATGGGACAGATTATGTTTATGGAGAAGGACATTTGGAACAGAAATCCCATTCTTCTAATAAGGAAAGAAAAAAAAAATCTGAACTGATTACCTTTATTAACAAGCTGTTGTTAATGCTTCCAAGATTTTAATCACCTTTACAAATGTGGTGTCAGCATTGACTTTCTATGCTTGTCTGTTGTAACAGCTGAGCTTTAAATCAATGTGATGATAGTGAACTCTTAACTATTCTCTTACAAATTCAGAGCTAAGTGAAAATTTTAACTTAAAGGAAAGGTGTGAGGTAAGTCTTGATGAAAGGACAAGAAGCTACAGCTTGTTGGGTATTTTTTACACATAGAATATCAAAAGGTTGATTTTATGGCCAGAGCAAAATAAACTTAGGCTTGAGACAGTCCACAAGCTGCATGAAGCAAGGACCATGTTCAGGCTGCCTGTTGTGGGGAATGCAAGTAACCTAAGTTCAAGAGAACAATAATGTGAAATCCAAAATGCTTGTGGGTTTCTTGAGGCTCATGGGAAGCAGAAGGGAGCTGCTCTCTTCTTTCTGAGTGTAGTCATCCTGTGGTTTTAGCCTGTGGTCTGAAAGGGTGTAAAACTGATGGGTGCCACATATGACCCAAAATTTACAAAGCAACAGAAGGAGTTATCATGGAGAAAGTGGGTGGGAAAAGGGGGAAGAACTCCTGAGAGAGGAAATCCTTTTTGTAAAATCAAACAGATCTGATAGATAGAGATGGGATTACAAAGCCAACCTGCATTACATGGGGGTTAATCCACCCACTGCTATTCCTCCCAATTTGAAATTTGATTCCCACATTGCAGCAACTCTTGAAGTCCTGCCTGAGAAGTTCTTCTGTTTGCTCAAACCTGGCAGGCCAAAGGCTAAGAGGGGTCTGTCACTGGGTTGAACACTGTGTCTGAGTTTGGTAGGGAAGATCTAATGCCAGTTTTGCTTTCAAACTAAAATCAAACTGTATAATTCCAATATAAACAGGGTGTTTGCTGACAGCCAGCAGATGCTTGACTTTCTGCTCGATTCTGCTGTGTTCATACTGCCTTTCTTATGCTGCCTTTCAGTGGGGAGACGAGCTGCCACAAGCATAATTCCTAGTGAAATGAGTAAGAGGGTTTCCATGAACATTGATGGAGGTTTGGGTCTGGCTCTTTTGACATTGACAGAGCCCAGAAATGGTGACCACAGGAGATAGGTAGACCTGTTTTATGGTATGGCTTCTTCAAGAATGTACCATCACATTAGGTGGGATAAACCCCATAGAAGCAGAAAACAGCTTGCTGAAGTTTTTCACAGATGAACTCAGTGTGAGAGCACAGGATAAGTAAAAACAAATAAGTAAGTGAAGAAGTGGCTGGAGCAGATAAGAAGAGCTCAGGGAATTATTTATAAGACATAAGAAAGCAGACAGCATACATGATGGGTTTAACTCTGATGGACCCATTAACTACAGGCAATAGTGAGTTTAAAGAGTCCAAAATCCCTATGACAGCTGAGATCAATGGGAATCTGTTCTCTCTGGTATTTATTAGATGAAGGTTAGGTTAATGGATTAACTTGTCAGATGAATTTGATAGTTGGTTCATATAGTAAATACTAGCCCTTACAGGAAAATACTAGTTGACTCTCTTGACCATGACCTAGCACATTGAAACAGGGCAGCTCTTTGCCCTGTGTTGCTTATCAGAAAAATAAACAAATTGTGTAAGTGGGTTTGGGAGTCTGATGCGTATGTTTTTGAGGTGGATGAGATTATTTCTCATGGCCAATAACCAAAGCAATAACAATAAGCAAAAAAACCCAAAGCAGCTGACACTGTTATTTACCCTTACAGGGATGGACTCAAAACAAGCATGTTGCCACATGTGGATTGATTCACTGATCTGCCAAGACCAGTGTGAATCCTCGTTATCATTTCAACAGGTGCTAGATGAAGCCTCAGCTTCTCAGACTCTATGCTTCAGCTCAGCTAGTGAAGTTGCCTTTCCCATTCCAGTTTGTGGGTCAGAATCAGGGTCAGTGTCAGGCGCTCAGCAAAGGAGATACCTGACTGCTGTGTACAAAAATGCTCACGGTGCTGGTGCTTAGTTTGTGTATGTCAGGACATGGGACAGGCAGGCTGGGGTCATGGGATGAGTTGGGATGCCTGTGGAAGAGAAAGGAAAAGCAACACTGTTGCCTCCGTGCATCTTACCACCTCAGCTGCATCCCCCCAGTGCAGCCCTGCACCCCTACTCAGCCTCTTCCCTGTCACATCTGCCACCTGCAGCAGGAGCAGGCACCTCTCTGATGGGGCAGCACAACTCTGTTCTGTCTCTGAAAAGCCTTGAGCAGGCCTGGGTTGGAAGCTGCTGAGCTAAAATCAAGACAGGACAGTAATGTTTATCTGGCGGTGCTTATCATCCCTTTTATTTAAAAAAAAAGGCCAGTGGCGTGCAGTCAGTGATGAATTATTTCTTCATTTCTGGACTAACAACCCATGTCACAGGCGCTGAGAATCCCAGTTCCATAAATAGCTGGGTCGAGGTGCTGTGCGTTTTAATCCTGTATGTTTTATGTATTAACTCTATCACAGTCTGCAATGTTACAGTTGTGTTTATAGCCATCTATATGCCTGGTGTGTTTTCCATATTTTCCCCCACTGTGTGCCATGGTAGTCAAGATAATGCTGTCTTTAAAAAATACACTCTTGCGATGCTGAGATCTCCAAGTCCCAAAAAATGAGCAGAGTCGCTAGTAGGGATTGATCGGGCTTTATGCTTTTGGTGTGAAAATTGCAGTAAATCAAATGTTCTTAATCATCCCCAGAGGACATTTCCAAGGTAGGAAGAGCAGTAACTGGCCATTCTCGCTAGGAAACAATTAGGAGCAGTCAGTCAAAGAGCCTGGGGACAATTTGAGGTCCCAAAGTGAACACACACGAGACAATGCCTGCCTACAGCATGCCACGGCAAGGATGGCCTGCCTGATGTCATGAAGCACCTTGAGGGTCCTGAGCTGGCATCCATCAGCTACCATCAGGAGGGTGGCAGGGGATTGTGCTGAATCCCAAAACACAGGAGGAAGCAAACTAATAAAGTTTGCTGGGGCTTGCAGCTCTCTGAGGCACTTTGGCGTGGTCCCGTCCACTCAGGAGATGTGATCTCTGGTGGGATATTCCCAGAGCTCCTGTTCTACTTATCTCTCCAAGCTCTCATGTCTGTGTCTGAACCCTTCGCTATTGTATTGACTTTGCATGGCAAAGTCTTGGTAGGGGGGCTACAGGGGTGGATTCTGTGAGAAGCTGCTAGAAGCTTCCCCCATGTCTGACAGAGCCAATGCCAGCCAGCTCCAAGACGGACACACCACTGGCCAAGGCTGAGCCCATCGGTGATGGTGGTAGTGCCTCTGGGATAATGTATTTAAGAAGGGGAAAAAAAACCCTGCACAACTGCAGCCAGAAGAGAGGAGTGAGAATATGTGAGAGAAATAGCCCTGCAGACACACAGGTCAGTGAAGAAGGAGGGGGAGGAGGTGCTCCAGGCGCTGGAGCAGATTCCCCTGCATCCCATGGGGAAGACCATGGTGGCGCAGATATCTACCCGCAGCCCATGGAGGACCCCACGCTGGAGCAGGTGGGTGCCCAAAGGAAGCTGGAGCAGGCTCCTGGCAGGACCTGTGGACCTGTGGAGAGAGGAGCCCACACTGGACCAGGTTTGCTGGCAGGACTAGTGACCCCATGGGGGACTCACGCTGGAGCAGTTTGTGAAGAACTGCAGCCTGTGGGAAGGACCCACGTTGGAGAAGTTTGTGAAGGACTGTCTCCCATGCGAGGGACTCCACGCTGGAGCAGGGGAAGAGTGAGGAGTCTGCCCCCGAGGAGGAAGAAGCGGCAGAGACAACGTGTGATGAAGTGACCCTAACCCCCCTCCCCTGTCCCCTTGCACCACTGTGGGGGTGGGTAGGTAGAGAAAATTGGGAGTGAAACTGTGCCGGGGAAGAAGGGAGGGGTGGAGGGAAGGTGTTTTGATATTTAGTTTTATTTCTCATTATCCTACTCTGATTTGATTGGTAATAAATTAAATTAATTTTCCCCAAGTTGAGTCTGTTTTGCCCATGATGGTAATTGGTGAGTGATCTCTTCCTGTCCTTATCTTGACCCAGGAGCCTTTCATCATATTTTCTCTCCCCTGTCCAGCTGAGGAGGGGGAGCGATAGAGCAGCTAGCCAGGGTTAAACCGCCACAGCTATTCGGAGACCTTGGTGTGTAGATCACAGTGTTGTGAAGGCTGTTGACCCTTGTACTACATCAAGAGTATTTTTGAAGGAAAACAACTTGGGGAAGCAAGTGGAGTTGGTATTGTAATCAAAAAGAAAATAACAATACCTGAGGCTGTGATTTGTAAAGAAACGCTAGCAGTAGCACAGGAAGGGACACAGGAGACTAAGCTCTCCCAATGACAGGCTCAGGGCCTGAATAGTGCTTTCTGTATCTCCTGCAGAACATGACAATGGATGTACTTTTGACATCCTTGTTTGAATGGTTTATCACCTACATCTCCAAGCACAGGCTGGAAGGACCCCAGCCTGCAAGGGCCTGTGCAAACATGTAGACATCCTTGTACCAGGAGATTGCCACAGTAATAGTGTGTCTAAGCAGACAAGCAAGGCAGTGCTTTAGTCGCTCAGATTGCCCTCAGAGTTGGCTGGCTTGTGGTATACCTTAAGTCAACTTCGTACTGCGTACTGCATTTCTTATTCTCATCAGAGGTTGTGGATGTATAAAACACAGCCCTGCCTGCTTTTGCTAGACTTTCCCAGGCTTCCTTCGGAAAGATAAGTGGGGCCCTTGGGGTATTAGCAGAAGTAGGTAGAGTGTATTTCTCCCTTGGCATATACAGCCAGAAGCCAGCCAGCATCTGTCCTGAAGGTGAGTTGGGAAAGGATTGTGACAGAGGAAGATGCAGAGGCATGACCCAGAAGAGATGACTAATAAAAAATGACTTAAGAGCTCTTCTCCAAGGATCAAAGGTTAAGTCTAGGTCAATTGTAATAACTGCATTGCTTCACCAGTCAGGACATGTGCAGTCTCCTAGTGGAACATCTAAAGCATGTTCTCAAATGGCATTAAAGTGGCTGCCATTTGCAAAAGATTTGGCTCCCCCCAAGTTCAACAGGTATAGTTTTACATCAGCCTGAAGCTTCTCAGTAACAGGGTCACAGAATGATTTCTTTTCTCAAAACCCTTCCCAGTAAGCAAGGAATTTTGTCTCGGTAAAGCTAAGATCACCGAGTTCCCTGCAAGCATCCTCCCCTTCAGCAGCACAACTTGCAAATTGTGGCAAGAGAAATGGTGAAATGTTCCCACTCCCATGGCTTAGACTATTATTGCTGCTCAACAGGACCTAAGCAGTATTTATTTACTTATCCTGAAAATGGATAAAAGAGTGCAGGAATAGCAAAATGGAGGGAGAACGAATGAATAAAGAAAGTAGGAGTCTGTCTGTGTGCACTATATAGAGTAGTACTGTGGAGATATACCCAAGTCAATGCAACATAAGCTACCCAAAGAATCAGAAGTAGGGCAGCATCTTATACAGCAAGATTTTAAACACTAGGATCTAATTCAACTTCCAGGCATCCTTTGTTGTCTGCTACAAAACTTGGCAATGCTGCTGCGTTTCAGTTTCACACACTGGTTTGGGAAGTGCTGATTCAATGAGATGTTTTTCCTGCCAGTGCCTGAGCTTGCTGCCTTGCTGTAAATGGGAGTTTAGTCACAGCATTTTGCCTGACACATACCTGCCCACCCTGTTGTTATTATCAGTTTAAGTATTTCCATCTCACACAGGGGCACACAGTAAAAATATATTACAAAGGCTAAAAAGATTTAGTCGTCATCAGAAGTTCAGTTAAGCCTACATAGTTGACTGCTGAGAAGAAATAAGATTCTTAATTGGATAGTTTTCTATTTGAAAAAGCAGTATGGCTTAATGTGGAGCTTCTCCTAATGAAACAACTGTCCAGAAGCATCAGTGGGCAGCACAAAGGGTGGCTAACTAGTTACTACAAAACCCTTCTGTCCATCAGCTACTCACCACTATCTTTTAAGGACACACTTTTTTTCCTGTGCAACTTTGATTAGCATTATTAGACACTGCTCATTTGCATATTAATAGGAGAGTGTGTTTCCTTTTGGTCTGGCCAGATGATAATAATGCATATTTTCAAGGTGAGCTATCTGCAAGGCTACTTCCAGTGTTTGACAAAGAAGATGGGTTAATAGCTAGATGGAGCTATAGTATGGACAATTCTTCTGGGTTCTGCTTTGCACACTTATTTCTTATGCCCATCTGCCTTTGAACAACCTTTTATTCAGAAATTTTTCCAGCCATGTTTGTGTAGTGTGTGCTAAATGCTAAGTGCGGAGCAAATGAGACCATAAGCACTACATATGGTATGAGGGAAAAGGTCCTACTCTGTTCTTCCCTATGACACTAACCTGGACTGGGGACCTCACTGGAAGCAATTCTATTTCACTGTGAAACTGTGATAATTAAAATGTCACTTAAGCTTAATTCTCCTCACAGAACTATTAGTCAAGACTTTTCAGACCTTTATGTGGGGAATTTTTGCTTCCATTTACTCTGGTAGAACAGTATTTGACCAGTGCTGAGTGCTTCTGATACTCCCCCTATAAATATCTGTGAAAGGGAGTCAAGAGTTGTTGGCAATTTTGTCACTATGCATGTGCAGCATTCATGGGATTATTCCAGATTTTAAAGCAAATATAAAACTTGGCTTTAGACATTAAAATGAATGATGTAGAGAACTGAGACCATTTCCCTTTTTTCCTGGTTTGTTTGGAACTAGCAGATATTTAGACCTTCATATGCTATTTGAATTTATTTAAAAAGAGTATTTTACTGTGCAAATGAACACCAGATCAGACTCTTCATCAATTATGTATGGCACACACTCACCACAGACACTGATAATCAGAATTCAGGGTGTTGTTTTTCCTGGCTAGTGGAACTATATACAATTTTCTTTTTTTTATTTTAAAATTTTATAAAATTTTATGAATTGACAAAGCCCTCCAGCAACATGATACGAGAAATTTTCTACTCACAGAGAAGGAAAAGGAAGCGTGTGTGTGTAGGAAATAATCAAAACTAAAAAATTTGAAGACACGTAAGCCCTGTTCTTTATTCTTTTACAAAAGGAAATAGAGAATCTAGAGATAAACTCTGTGTCTGGTTAAGCTGTATCAGTCCCAGAGGTCCTTCCTGCCTGGCAGAGGGATGGCAGGAGAAAAGCTAAAGCACTTGAAGCACATTATTTATTGGTGACCAGAGTTTAGGTATGTAGTTTTATAACAGCCTTTTCCTATAATTGCTTCTGCATGTCTAAGTGCAATACTGTTTATGATGCCTTTTATCCTGAGCAACTGTCATCCCATTTGTGGGTGAAAAACCTGAAATTTCATTTTTGGGAATTTCATTTTCCCAGCCAGTATCAGGTTTGGTGTATTAGTAGCTCCCAAACTAGTATTCTATAGCTCTTGAGAGCTTACTGCAGTCCCTATGTGTTGTCTGAAATGTGCCTGCCATGTGCTTGGTGTTTTCTACATGTGACTGAGATAAGGCTTGCAATTTGCAAGTGGTTAATGCTCAGTCAAGGCTTGTCTATCCCTGCCTCAGTGGACCTAGCTGCCATTCCACTTGATCAATGACATATTGTCCTGCTCATTGCTTCTTGTGTCTGATCTTGCTTGCTGTGATTTTTCCACTCTTTCCCTTGCATGCCACTTGGTAGTGTCCTAGAACTCAAACATCAGGTGACTGAATGGCCTGAGGGTCGTGGCCACCACCTCAGTCGCTATTCACAGAAACACAGCCTGTGTTCTTGGGTCTCATCTGAGTGAAGCAAGGGAATCTGATTATAAATTTCTGCTGGCTGGAGGGACTTGAGGGCTTCAAGATCCTGAGAACTTCCTGGAAACTTCCCTGCATTCTGGTAAACTTCCTGCTAAGAATAATACCCAAAGAGCCTAATTAGTTTATTTCTCTTTTCAGTTCCACAACCCTAAAATGAGGTTATAGGGAAGTAGTGTGAATGGTGACAGCATCGGGCTGAAAGGACATTACCTGGTATGTACAGATACCCAAGGCAGGATATCCTATACCCAGGCCATTCCTGATAGATGTATGTCTGACCTGTTTTTAAAGACCTCCAATATAGAGGCGTCACAGCATCCTCAGGCAACTCCTGTGCTTTCCTATTCTTATCATTAGAAAGTATTTCCTAATGTCTGACGTAAATCTTCCTTGCCACAAGCTGAACTCATTATTCTTGTCCTGCCCACTATAACCAGAAGGTACTTCAGTAGTTACCTGCTCACTTCCATTCCCACTGAATGCAATTCTTTTGATGCAGCCCAGGATATGGTTGGCTTTCTGGGCTGTGAGTGCACATTGCCAGCTCATATCTAATTTTTCATCTACCAGTATAGACAAGTCCTTCTCTGCAGGGCTGCTCTCAATCCATTTGTGACCCTGATTGTACTGATACTGAGGATTGCCCTGTCCCAGGTGCAGGACCTTGCACTTGACTTTGTTGAACTTCATGAGGTTTGCACTGGCCCACTCCTCAAGCCTGTCAAGGTCCTGCTGGATGGCATCCCTTTTCTGAAGCCTATCAAGTATACTTGCTAGCCTTTTATCAGGGGCTGTGTCAACACAGTCATTCAAGTTCAAGTGACCAAACATAGTCATCACCTTGAGCTGCATCACATGCAGTCTGTGTTAATTGCAATGAGTAATCCTCTGTTCTCTGTGAAAGCAGCCTAAGGTGACTTGTGCACATGTAGATGCCTTCACCTGAGACACCTACAATTAGTCACATATATCCCTCATGTAAAAAGAAGCCACAAGTATTCAATGACAAAGCAGAGCCAGCAATACTGATAAAAAGTGTATGAGTGATAAGGTTTGTTGGGCTTTCACTTGCCTTGACTCACTTGATAGCACAGGCACAGATGGAGAATCTTTCCCTCCATTTCAGAGGGCTCTGCATAGGCTCTAGTCCACAAAATTCAGTTTGCAAAAAGTGAGTTTGTCTTTGAATGAAAAAAAAATGCTTTGTGGAATAACTTACATTACAAGGGTGCCTCAGAGTCCCAGTTAAAATCTGAGAATGGATGTGAAGGCTTGAGGGCTTTGTTTTGCAGAAAGGCAAATTTAACTAGCAGCTTGATTCAGAAGTTCATTTGAGTGGTTTCTACATTGTAAATTTATCCAGTATTAGTTTGGTAAGATTTAGCTACAAAACAAGACGTTTTATGATTGTTTACATGTACATTGCAAACTGTGATTGAGAATGAAGTGGAAGTATTTCATGTGGTAGGACCTCATTGTCATCTCACTCTATTTTGACAATGATATGAGACTGAAGACCCTAAGTTTCTGCCCAGGTATTTTTGCAGCTGTGTTTAAATCACACATTAAGTTTCTTTCAGCAACACAATGACTTTGTTTTTGCAACCATTCAGTCAGTCATGGATGTTTCCTGGAACAGTGAGCTGGTTAGTATCTGGTGGTTGTTTAAATGAAAATTTTGTTGTTACTGAGTCTTTCTTTTTCACCATGAGGGGGTTTGTCTACTTGTCTGTAAACAGGTAGTTTGGGTCCTGTACATTTGGACTCACTGTTTTTCTTCATTGTGTTTCAAAGCTCATTTTTTGCAGCACACAAACTACTGCAGAAACTTCTACGCTGTGAGGCAGAGTTCTCCACCCACTTATAAGCAAAAATCCTGAAGTTTAGAAATACAGATGAAAAATTTTCATCAAAGAGTTAAACAGAGCCAAGCAGAAAATCTCTGTGGTTTCTGCTTTATTGCATACAGAGTCTGGACACACTATCATTTTGTTAATGCTCCTATTTAGATAGATCTTGTTGGATGTACTTGAAGCACTAAGAATCTTGATTCACAGATATTTTATAAGCAAGGCTATTTCTGTGACATTGAGTTGAACTTGAATTTGGAAGTGTCAAATGAAGTATTTTGCTCTTTTCTATCTAGTTGGCTGCAATTTATCTATATGAAATCTGATCTGATCATCTAAGGACCCTAACTGGAGCAAATGAAATGTTTTATCACCAGGAGTCACTTGAGATGACTTTCCAGAAGGCGTAAAAGGCTGCTATGATGGGCTGTCCTCCTTGTACTTGTGAATGAGATATTTTTGCTGCAGCACATCTGCAGTACTAGGGTACATGTCTGTCTTCTCTTTGTCTGTCCAGACCTGTGGGTTTCTGCTAGGAGATGAAAGCTCCTCATTGCACCTATGATCTTATTTTGGCCCTGTCCAGCAGCTCCCAACCACTTCAGACTATGAAACAGAGTAGGATATGATCTCTTGACCAGTTCACAGTGTACTGCTGCCCTTTTTGGCTCTGTTAAGAAGAGGGCAGAGCTGGCTCTGAGGCTCCAAACTCCTTCCTGGCTCAGTACTGAGAAATCCCAGAAGCTGCTGCAAGTTGTCCCTCATGTCATGATTCCCTTACCCTTACTTGGCTCATATTTGGCCTGACATCCAAAACTGATTTTATCAAATCTTCAATCGTCTCAGCTCAAAATCCACTCTGTAGCTCCCTTGTCCCCCAGCATCTTCCTAACCAGCTTGCACAGGAGAAGTTTGGGCACGGTTTCCAGCTGGAGATGGTGGTGTTATCTCACTGTGTCTCCTCTGTCAGTGAGTGGGCACAAGGGAGGTCACAGTCTCTTGTCATTAGCCTGGGACCCAGCTGTGCCTTTGCTGTCTGTCCTCACATTGCCTCCTGAGAGTGACATTCACAATGCAGCCTAAGCTAAGGTCCTGTGGGAAGGCACCCTTTAGATTGGCATCTAAACATCTGAATTTTGTTCATTCTCTGTTTCTGTCAGGAAGAGCAATTTGAAAGTTCTGCGGAGAGTCAGTCCTCCTGACCACTCGTCTTGGCTGTTGCTTCATGTCTGCACTCTGGCAAATGGCGAGCAGATTAAAATAATAGTCCCCATCACGTGCTCACCTTGGAATTAGGTTGATTACTTCAATCCCATCCCCAGCACTGGAAGAGGGCCACAGTCATGACTTCAGGTGGGAGAACAGCTTCGAACCTGCCTTCATGATGCTAAGCTCAATGAAAACAACTTTAAACCACAAGACAAGAGTAAGGTTCAAGTTGCTTCTCAGCTGGAAACTCTGGAGAAACAGTAAACACAAAGCCTGCCACTGCCAGGGAGTTGTTTGTTTGTGTTTTTCCTTAACGAAGCTGTTCTTCAGAAGGGAGCCCTGCACTCCCCATCGTGCAATGGCAGCCTTAACCGCAGACCCTGTTGTGATAAAAACAGTGCTCGGAGAGGGGCAGGATGTGGCAGTCACCCATACCTTTGACTGTGTATTTTTAAACATCAATAAATAGACGCTTTTCAGGTGAAAAGGAGTGTGAACAAGCACCATTCACAATGCCTTCCCTCGAGGACAGGCAGCTGCTCCTGGCTTTGGCTGCCCACTGCAGACATAGCATGGGGGGGAACTCTGGCAGCCCTCTTTGGCAATGGTGGGCAGGTGTTTCTGGCTCCTAGGTCTTGTGTGTTTCCCACAAAGCATCTTGCTTATTTAAGAGGCCAGGTCTGTCAAGTTCATGCTATGTTCCTGCCTCCTGTTGAAGTTCCCAGCTCTGTGTGGGGTGAAAATTTCACCTCTCTATAAGGCAGCTGCTGGGATCCAGGACATGCTTTCACAGCAGTAATTCAAATTTCCCACTAGGTATGAGAGCCAGGGGCTTCTTCTGATGTTAGCAATGTCCCTCAAAATAGTTTTCTCTACCTCTAGCATCAGGAAAGAACAATTATGTTTTTTTAACCCTTACCCTGGATCTCTCTATGCCAGAAAATAAAGAAGTTAGTTTTCTTCCTCACATTCCTGTGTGTCACACCCTCATTACGACATCCTCCTCTAGGAGCATTCCTGTGCGTGAGAAAGAGAAAAGTGAATCTGAAGTGACTTTACTTGGTCTAACTCTGGTCAAAAGTTCTGCCAGCAGTTACTCCCACGCATAGCCATTGCTCATAGGTAGATGTGAAACTGGAGTTAAGGTATATCTTCTCCTGTCAAAAGGGCTCAAAACATCAGAATCAAAAAACTGTCAGTAAGAGAGGAACACAGTGTGTGCTGGTGAGTTTGCTTAATTCACAAGTCAACAGTAGAAATCATTTATATGCCAGGCACAAAAACACCTTCGTAAAACATCCCAGTGATTAATACCTTGAAGAATGTGTCGGTTGCAGCTGGAGCTGTTGCAGTGTTATAGACACTGGAGGGGGTATCATCTCAGGTGATGATCTTAAGGGCTATTTGTCAACTCTTCTTTCCAGAGGGGTGAGCTTACACAAGCCTCCCACCTCATGCACTCCTACCAGAGCACCCGGCTGCCTGCATGTAAAGGGATGCTCAATCTCTCTTCAGGAAGCAAGCCTCTCGCACAAAGCTGCAGTGTGAGCTCCTTGGTATGTTAAATACATGGTGGCTGGAGTTTCACAGATTTTCTGTAATTTTTGTCAATCTGAGACTTTAACCAATGGCTGTGATGAATGCTGAATTTTAAAACAGGGTTGTGGTTTCATTCCAACTATATCATCTTAGGAAGTTTGAAAGACATACTCTATACTCTTGGTAGGAAAAGTCAACACTCATAATTTAGTGGAGATACTATGTGCCTTCCCTGAAATAAATACTGGAAGCGGAAAGCTAGGTGGAATCTGATGTTTACTAATGCTTGGAAGCTGGGTATGTTGTACCCGTGAAAAGGGAACTGTTAGATACACCAAGGGGCTAGCACACTCATAGAAGTATACAATGACACAAAATGTTCAAGACTGACCAATCTCCTTCAGAAGTGATATTTTTCCAAGATATTATTTTCAGGTTGCACAAGGAGCAGGTATCTCACATGTAGCATGGAGAAAGCCGCCCCTTTAAAAATCAGCCTCGTGATGCTGCTTGTCATGTGAAAGTTTCAGCTGAATGCTAATGAGGAAAATCTGTTTTCAGTTAAGCCAATGTAAACTCAGGGAAATTTAACCGGGATTGGTGAAGTCACTTCAGATTTACACCATAACATAAGTTTGATTGGAACTTTTGCTTTCATGTAACTTTGCGGCTTTATTCCATTCATTATATATGACCATAATTTATGGAGGTTCCACATGCACATGCAAGTTAAGGCAATTTGGTTTCTTTTATTAAGCTATGAGTCTGTTTTATAATCAAAGTAAATCAGGCTCATTTGCACACCAAAAAATCTTGGTGTGGATTTCTGTCTGTGGGAGTGGAGACAAAGCATCTTGGTTGCTGACTCTAGCCAAACTATGCATTTAGCTTACCCTGTCAATTTTCATGGTGACTCAGTGCAATTCATTTGCTCTAGTGAGATATGTAAATGCTAATCTTTAAGAACTGTATTCGAATTTAATTCTTACCAACACATGTATGACTTAATATGAAGGACTTCAGTAACGTTACACTGGAGTTTCACCACAATAAGAAGTGAACATGGCTTGACACAGGGGAGAGGAGAAGCCACAAAGTAGATCACATCACAAAGCTGTACATTTCCACATTAGCTTTGTCCTGGCTGTTACTTAGCACATTCTGACTAGCTGACTGTCCCAGAGCAAAAGCGCCAAGTGAAGATGTCTCCGTCAGTACCACTTGGCCTCCTTCCCCCAAGGTCTGAGTACTGACATGCATGACAGGAAGCCTGAGGTCCTATCTCATCTCTGACCCTTTAAATGCTGCATTGACAAAAGGCGTAAACTCTTGTTCTTTCGAGTCTGCTGCATGAGCTAAAACACAATAGCTCCGAGCTAGTTGCAGACTCATTGTGGTTCTGTCCAAACGACTCCATTTCGCTACATTAAGGACTGAGTTGTTCCTTAAAAGATGGATTCTGTGCTAGGAATAGTAGGAATTTCATTGCTGAGGAGATGGGCCCGTCCAACTTTTAGCTGAAGGGAGACAGCCTGCATCCGTGTAAGTCCTCTATACATAGGGGAGAGGTATGCTCTTTTTGCCATGTGCTGCATTCTGTTTACCTGACCCTGCCCACTGCACCCAGACCTGTCCTGTGTATCTCCCAGATGGTAAGGAATGGAGCAATCCTGTTTCTCCCTTAAGAAGTAGGGTGAAGGGGTCCCAGCTCTAAAGGGCTTGGTTGGAGTTAGCTGATTTGTGTTGGCAGAACAGTGAATGCATTTGTAAGTATAGCATAGAAAAAGCTCTCAGAGGTGTCTGAAATCTCTTTTTCAGTGACACATTATCCTAGATAAAGTTTTAAGAATTGGCAAGCTCTCTGTAGACCTGATGTCAGATTGCTATCATGTCAAAGATGTTCATATAGAGGTGGTGTACTTCTTTCCAGGCTCTGAGGTCTGCAGTACCTTTCCTTCTTTATCAGAAACTTTAACCCCTGCTGGTCTCTGGGTCCCCCATAAGGAAAAACCCTTTGGTACAAAGGCCTCTCTGGGGCTGTCTGTCCTACTTCTTTGTGGCAAAATGGGTTTTCATTCCTTTCCCCTTTGTGATTAGTATTATGGAGCCTTCATTATGGAAAATCTCCCCCCCTCTTCCTAGGATAACAAGGAGAGGTTAAAAGACCACCCTATTCAAATGTTAGGGACAGCAGAGAGTTTTTTATTAGTGAGACCTTTTCACTCCTTAGGTACTCTCCTGAGTGGGGTCAACATCTGACCATTGCTGCAGATTGCATCTCAAAAAGCAATTTACTAATGGGACGGCATCTTTTCACAGAAATCATTCAAAGATAGCACTGTCTATCAAAACAATGAATATGTGAACAGATAAAAATGAAACACCATAAATAAAACATGCACCATCTTATTTCAGCTTGCCACAGGTCAGCCTAAAAGTGTTGACAGCTCTTGGAAAGGCTTTGGAAAACATTTCAGCATTAAACAACTGTAGCTTTGACTCCTAAATGCCTTTGTTTATCTGGGCCAACATCCAGAACTCATACAAAATAATTATCTACCAACACACAAACTGTTTTCATGCAACCCCTAGACATGCACATAGCCATATCAGATCCTTATTACTCCTTTTAGAACTGTCCTGTAGAGATGACTGTTGCCTTTGAACAAGGTTAATGAATGCTTGATCCTGAAGCTAATGTCAACTCCCTTCTTGAGCTGGGATTTTTCAGATAAGACACCCTTTTTTATTACTGAGAAACAGGTCAGGAGAAGATATTTACAAATTTTGAAAACTTGACATTACCCCACTGACTCCTTTAGAGTAAATATTCTTAAGTGGATGATGGAGTGATGTAACAGAGAGTATGTTGCATTATTTGCTGCTTTCAGATACTCCTGCTACATTGGTTCTAATGTGTCTGTATAATAACAATAGTCCATACCGAGTAGCTCATACCCCCCTTCCAAAGCTTTGTGACTAATATTCTGCAGGGGAAGAATTATGCACTGGGAACCCTGCATTTTTCCCTTGTTTTTTTAGCTTACTATTTTGAAAAACAGGACTTCTCAATACCCGCCAGATAAGATGTTCTTCATTCCTAACACTCTACCCTGCATGTTGCTTTTGTGCTTTTTTATGCAGCCATGCTGCATTTCAGGAATGACATGTGAACTGCTTACAGCATAGATGTAGCTGTGTACACAGCACATAGGGGTCTGGAAACCATCTTGAAAGGTACAGACAGTGCAGCAGAGTGTGTGCACCACTGGAGTAGGATCTAGGGAACCTGGCTTTTACTCTTGGCTCTGCCACAGACCTCCCATGTTACTTTTAGCAGAGGAGTCAGTTCACTTATCAGCCTTTGGCTATTCCATTTAGGCTGTAGATTGGTTTAAGAACTCTGATACTTAGCACAGTACTTAAAATGATGTATCACTTTTTCAGATGGGTTCTCTGTACATGACATTGCTAATAAAAATCTCTTAGGGGTCCATAATCATGCTGATTCCTCATTCCTTGAATTTAATACACCATTATAATCATAATCATTATTACTGTTAAATTTTAGACTTAGATTTTTTTCTAGATATATTGTTCCATTTTCATTGTTTTTTACTCGGGAAAAAGTTCCCTTTTGAAAACTGCCAAGTATTATCAGTAAGACACCAACTGCCCCGGGTGAAGAAGATATGCCATCTGAAACTATCATCACTACTGAATTCCGCACCAAATAAATGCAATAGCTACACTGTTGATGCAAAAGGCCTAATGTAAACATGAAATGAGAAATAAAACCAACTGCAGCATACTGTGTAGTAAAGATAAGTGTCAATATAGCTTTGGAATATTATAATATTCTGTTAAGGGAAAGAGCATGGCTAAGTCCTGCTATGCATTCATTTCACACATACAAATGGCATGCTGGGCAGAAGAAAGACATACGTGAATCATGTGAGAAATATTTTAGAAGCCCAGCTAATTGGCAAGACAATCAAAACAGGGTAAAAACAGGTCAGAACTAGTCTGAGCTACTATTTGTTCAAACTATCTGAAGGCAGATTTAAGAAGAGAACAAGCTACCTTCAGGGCAGAGGCAGGATGGATTTAGGTGTGCTCAGAATGCATGTCATTCTCTGTAAAAGGAATCACTAATAGGGCTATAGCTAATAATGAGCCAAATCCTTGGCCTGGATTTCAAGGCACACAGGAATACATAGGGATGGGGAGAGCCTTTGAATTTCATTTCTCACTTTCTCTTCTGTGAGAGCTGTGGAGGTTCCTACAGATGTTTCATTCAGCTGGATAATTGTTAATGCCATGGGGAAGCTCTGTCTCAGGCATAAGAATTTCAAGATGCAGCCTCAGTGTACAAATGAGATATAGGCTGCTATTAGGATGGGATTTGTGACCATCTCATATAGGTCCTACTTAGTGACTAGGCAATCTAGTCACTTTCCTGACATGATTTTCATTGAGTCAAGTAACAGAGCAACATACTGAGATGGCTGTTGAGAAGATATTCAAGTAGGACTTGCAGGACTTGGTCCATGAACAATGTGATACAACCCACCAAACAGACATAGTACAATGCTCACAGCGATATTGACATTTTTATTATGTTACAAATTCCTCCCATCTTGAAAGCTTCAACAAGTTTGCACTGATTTTGTGGAAACTGGCATGACCAGAATTCGTGAAAGATTTGTGTCGAAGCCACATAATGTTTGTGGTATTTTCTATTTGAACAGAAACCTCATGGAATGTGATTTTCAGAGTAAGTCTGAAGTTTTCAGAGTTCATTCAAAATTTAAATTAAGAAGCAAATGTCCAAAGATCCAGCTTGTAGGTTACTTATTCAGGTTTTACTTAGGTAGAGCCCCACTGCTGTAAAGGCAGTCACACTGCACTTACAGCAAGGTAGATCAGAATGAGGTAAAGACATAGGAATGAAACCCGGAGGTATTCTCGAGATCTCAGTGTGATCTGTCTCAGTTAAATGTATGTCAAAGATGCATCAAATGGATCTTTAGTAATAATGCATTCCATTCCAAAACCTCTTTTGTCTAAAGAGGAAAATCACGGATTTATTGTGCTGAGATATAGTCTGTCTCTACAGAACACAAAAAATAAATACTTCTCTTAACAGTGGTATTTACCAACCTTTACCAACAGTGCAAAGAATACATCTCTCCAAATCCAGTCATTTTCCTATTTAGATGTGGTTGAAATCAATCAAGAGACCCAAGCTTGCTGTGTCACATGAGTACTTGGGAAAAGCATTACTGCACACTTCACACAAAAGACATAGAAGTCATTCATTTTACAGCATAAAAATGTAAATAACAATTGTAGAAATGATCTTAAATTATGTGGAAGAGTAAAAAGCAATCTAACATACTCCCAATTTATTCCTGTGATTGTCATCTTAACTGATGACAATCTTTACTTCTCTTGCTCACTAACTTGTGGCTTTTGAATGCAAAAGTCAGCTGATTGTGATGCTATGGCAGGAGGGAAGAAAGAGATAGACAAGTCAAGGACAGATTTTTTCGCTGGATTACAAAGTTAGTCTTCATCACTGAGAAGGTACAGCATATTATTCCCTTCAGTTTCCATACATACTCTAGGTTTCCTTATTCCTAAATTATAAAACGCTAAAGGTAGAGCACTTCAACCAGCTCAGTCCATCAAACCAAGCCATGGTCCATGTAGGGGGTAGACTTTTTAACTTAAGTCTTGTAGGGACAAATCTTGATGATACCTGTGAAGATTATTTTTCCTAGCAAAGTGAGCACTATGATGAGATGAGAAGGGTTGTTATAAGTATGCTTTGGGGATCAGCATGAGGATAGTGAAGAGCTTCTTACGCTAAAAGAAATATTGTTATTAGAATAAATTCATGTTATCCTTAAGTACATTAAGGCTGGAAATAAGAAAACCACTTCTAAACTTCAGTGTAGTAATATTCTGGAACTGTCTTAATAGGCATGGTCAATTAAATCTACTGTGAAAAGTGCTGTATCATTTTGTAGAAATCCACTCAAGTATGATTGCACCTGAAGAAGAAAAAGATGTCTTTCCAGTCCTTCTCCTAGCAGAATTTTGGTTCAGTACCTCCATATTACTACTTGGAAAAAAGTATTTGAAAATGTGGCTGGGGATGTAAGTCTGTATATGAAGATGATGGGTATTAATTTTGAATATTCAGGGTTATTTCTCTGAAGTAGATTTAAAGGTCTTAGTAGGGAGGAGCAGAGATTTGCAAGAAAATAGTTGTATTGTGGACTAGTTGTGATTTTATTTTATAAAATCTTATATAATGACCTTTCTCCTAACCTTTTTGCTAATTTAATTCTGATTTTTTTATTAGAAATAATTTCATTCTGAATTCTTTATTAGAAAGTATTGAACAATACTGAATATGAAAACAGAACATATCCTCGTGAAGAGCATATTCAAAACCAAAACTCATTCACTTGACTGGAACTGAGCAAAGTTATGAAGTTTCACATCTGCATTTGGTTGCTGGACAGTGTTTTTGGGTCATGTCGTGGTTTCAGGTCAGCTCAGTCAGTAACAAAGCACCACGAAGCCGCTCGCTCACCCCCCACCCCCTCGCCTGGCCACGTTGGGATGAGGAGAAAATACAAAGGCAGGCTTGTGGGTTGAGACAAGGACTGGGAGGGATCACTCCCCACTTATGGTCACGGGCAAAAGACAGGCTCAACGTGGGAAAAAAACCAAAATCAATTTAATTTACTACAAATCAAAACAAAAACAAAACACAAGGGTATTAGGAAGGGAAACTAAACATCAGAACAACCTCCCTCCACCCCTCCTGCCTTCCCGGCTCGGTTCCACTCCCAATGATTTCTACCTCCTCCCCCTGGCGGCGCAGGGGAA
>VYZV01019656.1:27267-53209 GCA_013401275.1 Pandion haliaetus
GAGGAAAGAAGCGGCAACGACGATGTGTGGCGAGCTGACTCAACCCCCATCCCCTGTTCCCCTGCGCCGCCAGTGGGAGGAGGTAGAAATCATTGGGAGTGGAACCGAGCCGGGAAGGCAGGAGGGGTGGAGGGAGGTTGTTCTGATGTTTAGTTTCCCTTCCTAATACCCTTGTGTTTTGGTTTTGTTTTGATTTGTAGTAAATTAAATTGATTTTGGTTTTTTTCCCAAGTTGAGCCTGTCTTTTGCCCGTGACCATAAGTGGGGAGTGATCCCTCCCAGTCCTTGTCTCGACCCACAAGCCTGCCTTTGTATTTTCTCCTCATCCCAACGTGGCCAGGCGAGGGGGTGGGGGGTGAGCGAGCGGCTTCGTGGTGCTTTGTTACTGACTGAGCTGACCTGAAACCACAACCATTAATAATAATAATAAAAAAAAGAAGATATTGCAAATTTTTTTAGAATACAAAAAAAACCTATTTCTTGCACAGCTCAGTAGAAATAACAATATTTTTTAATGTCAGTTCATTTTTATTTGGGATCTAAATGAGATTTAAATTACAATCCATACAGGTTTTTTTAAATTTTTTTTTCTTAGAAAATTGAAATTATTCAACAGTTCTGCCTTTAATTCTACCTGCTCTGTGATGTTATTAGATAACATATTTAAGTTCAGTGAAATGTCCTGGGATGATATCAGAAGGGGTTGGATGTGAAAATTCAGTCTGTATCTCAGAGAATGTAAACAGCTGATGATGATAAAGACTGTATTTCAACAGTATTTATGTCTTCTGTGTTCATGGGAGAGAAAAAGGGAGTAGTAAGGGGCCAGGTTATTCCCTGTACAGGAAAAACCTGCTTAAAGGACATGAAATTCCCATGGGTTTCAGTTCACAATGGTTTCTTCGAAGTTACCTCACTGTGGGCAACAGGTTTTGCTGCCCTATTGAAATTCCTATGGTTTCAACCTGCTAAAGCAAGATACGTGTGCTCAACTCCAAATCGCCTTCCTATAGCTTTTCTGGCTCCACTATCTTGCCCCACAAGCAATACAGCTCTTGCAAAGGCTGTGTTCCTATAGGCGGCCTTTTTGACTATGCAGCATTTTCAGATCCTTCCCTACATCTAAAGGTAGATCCAGGCATGTCAACTGCATCCTAAGAACTTACGTTTCTAGGTATGATGAAATCGGAATTTTTTAGCTGAGGAATCAGAAGTCTGGGTTTCTAACCAAAAATTGCTAGATAGGGAATAGGAATTCAACCAACAGAATGCAACTTAACCTGGATTGTCTGTATTTTGTCCTGAGCACACTGACAAAAGTTAAATCTAAGGAATGGAGAAGTAAACAAGTCCAGTAGATATGCATTTTAACCCTCGTTTCCTAAAGAAGCAAGGCTCATGGGATTTTGCTTTTTCTTTTAGAGGCCCCACTGTTTCTCCTAAATTTGTCAGCAAGTTAACAGTCTGAGAGATGTTATATCCCTACATGATTAATAGAAATGGGAGGGTGTGAGGCCATGTAGAAGAGAGCCTGTTGACGTGACAGCTAAAGAAAATGCTGCAACATTAACTCCACTGCTGAAAGTTCCAGTCTGAGGTCACACTGCCAAGAACCCCTGAGGATCCATCTGACCATGACACAAATTCACAGTAAGCCCAACCTTGTTTCAGTGCTCACAGACTTAATTGCATGCTTACAAAAAAATTCTACGCAATCCCCAGGTTATTAGGTTTTCCAAAGCCCTTGGTGTAAGTCTCATCCCTTTTCCAACAGGGCCAAAGGAAATTTTTACCACTAAGTTCAACAGAATACTTGTGAGATGAAGGTTATAGTAACACACAATTGTGTTACAAGCACCTTGAGCATGTGAAAATTGATAAATCAGACATATTTTGAATAACCTGATGTGATTTGGGCTTGTGCTGCAGAGGGTTTTTCAGCCTAAGAATGAGGTGGTAGATGCATGCATGTTATTTGTATGGGCGAGGAATGGTTTATATTTTCTAAATCCTTGTTTATCTTTACATTCCACTTCTTAACTGGCTTTCTCTTTGCTCGGTTGTTAACCTACAGGACCAGCTATTAGCAAACAGTGAATTAAAGACAACGTCAACAAAAGGTCAGGAGTGTATTCTCCCAGAGCTATTTCATATCCAATCCAGAGACTTCCTCTTGCTCCATTTACTCGGAGGAATTAAGAGCAGGTGAAAGTGGGGCTGTGTGCAACTGATAACATCAAGAACACACCTGAAAATGAAGTCATGAATGAGTAGTTTTGGCCTGATTGCCCTCAGTCTGCTGGGTATTGACCTGTTTTATCTGAAGTAAACCTGAAAAGAACCATTGCAAGCTAAGGAAGAACAACATTATGGAAATGCCAAGTTACTTATTGCTATTATTATTGTGTGACAAATTGGAACGAGCAGAGCAAAAACAGAGTGGAAGTATCCAATAGTTTCAGGTTGTCCTCTGTTGTCTTTTGTTAATCAGCTACAGTGGTTTGCTTCCTTCTGGTTAGTGCACTGGATTGTTTGTATACTGTAAACAGATTGCAAATCACACTTTGTTGTGTTGTGTGTAAATCTGGAAGGCTCCCGGTAAGTCTGAGGAATAATCCTGCTAATTCTAAGTAATTGCTTAAAGAAAACAATCAAATCTGTTTCTTCTTTTTAAGATGGTTTCCATTCCATTAAATCAGTAAATTTTTATGTAAATGAATGAACATAAGGATCTAGTATGCACAATTCCTCACCTTCTTCCTCTGTTTTTTAGAAGATTGATATATATTGAGGAAAACAGCATTTAAAATGTTCTTAATGGCCATTCTGAGACATTCGACCCTGACCAAATCTAAGCTCTGGTTGCTCTCACAGAGAAAGTACCATCTCACGTTCACAGTGCTATATACAGACGGTAAAGTATTGTGAATAAACCTCCAGTGTAAACTAGTCTGTTCACGAAGGGGTTTTAGTTTTAGAGAAAACTAAAACCTTTCATGTTAACAGGTAGTGTACAGCCGACTTTTTCTTTTCATACTAATTTTCATTAAGAGACAGACAGGTAACTGTTATTTATAACTGTAACATGAGAATATCCATCAAATTAGAGTGTAAAATGTGAAGGGGCACAATTTTCCAGTGTCAGAAAGCTACATTGTTGTCATTCCTCAGTTCAGAAGTACATACAAAGAAAGGGCAAATTAGGTTTGACATTGCATTCAAACTGCAAATCCTTTTTTACTTTGCCTTAGCAATTTATTCTTTTCCAATATGCACATTAGCCCCTGCTTTAAATGACTCTTAGACTTTCTCCATGTGCTGAAATGGTCCCTTTACTTTCTAGCAAATATTTTGACTGTGCTATTTTTTTTTTAAATGAAAACAGGCACACAACACAGATGATTACGTTTTATCTGGTGGTCATCTAATGTTACAGTCCATGTTAAAGGCAGTCCGTACCAGTCTGTAACACATGTTGCTCAAACTTAACTTAGCAGTCTGATGGGCAAAAAATGCTTTATTTCACATACAAGCAAGTGAAGACTATGAGAACAACAAATACAAAATGTTAATGAGTGTAAAGATGTCAAATATTGATCAGGAAAAGTCTTTGTGTACTTTAAGTACAAAGAGCTCCCCAGCTAGTCCTCTTCTCTTGTCTGATGGAAGGAGGGGAAGGAAAGCAAGTGTACATTATAAAGAAAAGTGTAAACACAACTTTTATGGGTTAAATGATGTAAGTAAAGAAGGCAGCTAGTAAAACTTCCTAACTTTCCAATGCCTAGGAAGGTTACTGCCAGCATAAATATCCTTGGTGTATGAAACAACCCTAACTCTGTTTAAGTCTCTATCCCTCCATGTTTTGAATGTATCCACATGTCAAACTGATTTTTTGTCTGTTTTGCACAATCCCACTTTCATCAGACAACCTGTTACCATTTAGAAATGAGAAATGCTTTCACAAAAGTATTAATTAAAACCTCTTTGTGCAGGGCATGTTGCTTCTTTGGTTAGATTTTATTTTACCAAAGATTTTTCTATTGAGACTACCTCAGATCCTCTCCTTAAAGTTTCTCTTTATCGAGTGACTACACTATCTGGTTCAGGCAACTGAACCAGTGTATAGAGTCTAGAAGGCAGTAAATTATTATAATTTAATCAGCCTCAAGGATGGAGGTAAGGCTGGTTTTATCCCCTGGGTGGATGCCACCCTATATGGCAGATTTTGAACGATATCATACTCTCTAGTAAGAAAGAGACAGTGTGGAGAAAAAGAGGGTTCATGAAAATAGTGGAGATTTCTTAACTGGAAAATCCAGTGAGGACTGGTCCACATGGAGACATCAGCACTGATTCAGCAAGTCTCTGAACTGCAGATTACTAAATGCTGGAACACATACAGGGAAGTATTTCTGGGGAATTTATGCATTTTATATTCTTTCTGAGGTATCTGCCACTGCCCACTGGCAGACCCAGGAGAAGGAGCTGGGCAGACCCTTGGGCTGACTTGCATTGTCTGTTCTTGCGGTTTTAAGAATGAAGCGAATGGGTTCCCAGTAAGTCTGTGCTTCTGCAGGTGAAGACTGCTGTGTGATTGATATCCTCCCCACTTTTGTACCCAGAATATGTTTTGTGCATCATCATACCCTACACAATGGCAGAAAAAAACTTAGAAATGAGAAGCTGCTGAAGCCAAACAAGAGCTCAGTAACACAAGAGCTTTTCTACCAAAGAAGTCTGGCGATATGAGGATGCAGTGATTTTTTTATTTCCACCCACAAAATACCCCAGAACTGAGAACTGCTGCCACTGGGTTTCCCATTGAGCTGCAAGTGTCTCCCTGATAGTCTGCTTGATGTCTGCTGTCTTCCTACCACTTGCCTGAGGCTATTTCTTCCTCTCCAACTTTCTTTGTCTAAGACTAACTGTTCCTTTTCCCTTGCAGATGCTGCACTTTCAGGAAGCACTATTACCTCTTCCCCATTTTTTTGAAAGAACAGAGAAAATGGTTGATCCTTTCTCCTGCTTCAGTATCCACATAGTCTGTATGGTAGCAGCCTGGAGACTGAAATGGCAGTTTGGCTGCTCATCCCAGGATTTCCAGAGAATCTGAGCCCAGCCACCTGCATCCAAACAAGACAAGATGGCTTGGCTGAGACCGTGATGTCAGACCATAGATCTAGCAACCTCGCCATCAGAATGGTGCCAGAATAAAATTTAACCAGGAAGTGTGACCATGTAAAATGAATTGCAGCAAAGAATTAGTTTAAGTATTTAGTATTCCTGATTTTGAAAGGTTTTTACCTCTTGCTGTGGTGGCCTCAAGCATTTTCATATTGGCATTTCTTGTAAAAACTGCTACCATTTGCTGCAATCATCTTGGTTGTTATTAATGCTGGTTTTTTTACCCCAATATGGACAGAGTTTGATTATAGCTGCATTGGGGGAGTCTGAGAGCCCATGGGTTAAAAATTGTAATTAAATACTCATGATTTCAATAATCACATATAATTTTATTAGTTGTCCCTCTCACTCCAATTTCTGCTCTGCAAGAGGGATTCTCGCCTATTCGACGCATATGTAATTACATACAGGAATTAGTTATGTTATCTTCCACAGAGGTTTAGTCCTTCACCTTTCCCCCAAAAATGAAAATACAAGACACTCCCAACAGAGCATCTCTGCATAATGCATTAGTCACTAGTGTGAACCGCAGGTTGTTCACAAATATTAAAAAGAATCATTTCAGTCCAGCACGAACCAAAGCTCTGTGTATGCCAGCAGAGCTAGCCGGAGTCACTCTCCCATTGACTGCACACATAACAGGCAAACAAGTGTTAATTCTGCATCTCTCTGCACTAATTGCCAAGTGTGGGGAATGGATCTGCTGGTGTGCTAATTTCTTAATGCAATTTAATTTTACTTTTGCCTTTGCAATTCCCTTCTCTCTTAGAGACCCTCATAGCCAAAGAGGGTACTGGAGATATTTTGTGTTTAAAATACAAGATATTATTAAAATATTCTATTACATTAGTTTTAGAGGCTGATGGTTGATTCATAAGCATATTTATTGGGATCCTTACAAAGCTTTGGTACTGAAAAGCTTAGCAAAATGACTCTTTAGCACCCCTAGTGTTCTCCTGGTACCACAATACACTTCACTTGCTTCCACCCTTCATGCAAGTTAACTGTCCTATATAAATAAATGTGTTTTCCCTCTCTAACCTGTCTGAGCTGCTTGTCTTCCTCTGGTTCCTGTACATGGGAAATCTGGGATGTTACAGCCCTCTTTTTGAGAGCCTGGTCCTTTAGTACTAAGGCTGTAGAAGCCCACACCATAGGTTGCCCAAAGCTTCTGTTTCAGTGACGCTGATATTGATGAGCTCTTTTTTTCCTCTAGAAAGAAATCATGGTTAAAAAGAACATCCTTTAAAGTCTACTTCCACATCAGAATTACTTTTTTTCTGTTTTCTGGGTTGAAACAGTTGGTTTCTGTAAAGAAAAAAAATCACCTTTTTTTACAAAACTGGATTTTTTTTTTCTTAATTTTCTTTGGTTTGTTTGCTTAAGACAGTTCTGTCTGCTGCTTACCTATGGATCTTCAGTGTAAACTACCATGATTTGAACTCCAATGAAACCTTATTTTGATAAGGTGTAAGTGTGATGGTGAATTTGATGTCATCAAAACAAGTCACCTGGGTAAGGTCTGAACTTACACAAATTGCTTGTGAATTAAAAGAACTACAGGCCTTTTTATGTATAACCCACCACTGTTACAACTGTACATATGTATGGTTAATCCTCAGGACTACCTCTTTTGTGCAGAAGAGGTAAAAGAACAAGTCATTTGAAAGCCCTGAATTTGGCATTCAAAAGTTTGCTTGAACCATTTTCAATCCCATTTAAAAGGAGGTGGATATTAGGCTGGAATTTTTCTAGCAACGAGAGAAATCATACTGTGAGCAGGTCTGGCAATAGATCCTTCAGAAATTTCAAATATTATTTAGGAAAACCAGCATTTTTTATTAAGCATGTTATGCTATTTGTACCCTTGTAAGTATACTGGCAACTTGCAGTTAAAACACCTTATCCTGAGAATCTTAATGCTATAGGCTTCAAAATGACTGAGTTAATTTAGAAACAATTATATAAATCTATAGAAACTTATTTTCCCTTGGGAAAAAATGTGATCTGTTTGGAGTAGCCAAATTGTCTATCTCTATAAAGTGAGGTCTAATTACGTGCGTGGGTGAAGTTATAATAACATATTTTTTAAAATATGTGATTGTGTTTGATCATACAATTCTTACTACAATAAAATGGTCAGATAATGGAGTGAGAAATACCCTGACAGGAAATTTCCTACCCATAGTTAACATTTGGCTTTGGACACAAACTGTCCAAGTCTGTATTCTGTTGGATGGCATGGCACTTTTTTGATAATACCACATATGTAGATTAACTCTCCCAAAACAAAACCTCTTGAATGTAACATATATAACATCTTTATCCCTGTTGTTAAGCAAGGCTTAATCTTTCAGAGTGGAATCTCTCTAGAACTCTCTGACCTTTGCATCTCCTATAACTCTTAACAGCAATAATTAATAATCATGACAACAAAAAATAATTGCTTTCCAGGTAGGTCTTGCATTGTGTTCCTATATTTCAGAGTATTTCTCATGAAAGATGTACCCACAGTCTTCATTCTTCCAGATAAGACTGCATTACATTTTATCTGTTTCGTGAAGATCTTGCTGATTATCAATCCAGTGTGGTTGAGAATTTCCCTGACTTGAATAAGACCATTCATGTGGTTAATTATGTGTGTATTTGCAGAATGAGAGACATAGGTGTTTCAGCTTGGTTTGAATTTATAGTTGATGCTGACAGGACACTTACACCCTGTAATCAGTACCTGTTACTGGAAATTTAAATTAAACAAATTATTACCACATTTACAAAATATTATCTGTCTTAATCCTCATAAAATAAAATCTAGCTTTCAGTTCCACAGCAAATTTAGCATTTTCCCCATTTACATTTGTTATCAAGACTCCTTACCAGGCAAAGAAGACACACTGAGTTGCCATGTTTCAGGGCTGCATGAAAGTGGGCTGCATCTATTTAATATGCCTCCCAGTTTGCCTGATTTGCTTTTCTAGGCAGATCTAATGTTTAACATCTCATTGTTAATTTATAATAAAAGGATATTTTTGCTCCTTTATCTTTTGATAGATTTAATACTGTGTCCTTCATAAGTTAGTACTCTATAACCCTGCTGCTGAACCATTTGCGGATCCTGCAGTTTAATCACAATATACCATCAAGAACGCTATAATGAAGCCAACTGATGTACTGAAAAGAGTAAGTCTTAGGACAATGAGTCCATGTAAAGAAAACACACTTCAGCTGTTGCCACTTCTCTTGTTCAAGTTAGCATATTCTCCTCCAAGGTTATTTGATTTTTAGCAGATAACATGCAGTCCAGTTAATTGTCCATATAAAATATACTAATTTCTTGGTTAGAAAGAGTGAGCTTTCATCATAATGCATTCATACAGTAAATGAGACAGAAAATGAACTCAGCAACAATTATCTTGCCCCTTCTGCAGTTGTCCCAAGTTGTTCCTCTAACATTTCTACACTGACAATACCAATTTTGTCAGCCTGTGCTTTTTATTGTTAGACCTTGACCTGAAATAAAGATGAAGACATTTCAGATTTGTATAGGACTTTTTCTTATTTTTGTAAGAATGTGTATTGCTCTGATCCGCATTTTCTCTTGGGTAAACAAAACAGACATTCGCATGCTAGGTATAGCTGAGCCTGAATTTCATAATTCAGCAATGACCTTAAGATATTTGCAATTAGGTTTAGTATTCTGGCCCTGTTACAAGGTGACTTTCTAGTTCTACAAAACAGGACGATGGCTTGCTGATGGTCTTTAAAAAATAATTCTATTTTCTTTCTATTCAGGATGTTTTTTGGAGCAGTGGCTATCTTCCCTCACACAAAGAGCACCAGGAATATTAGATACGGACTACTCATATAACATATAGCAAGTAGCAACATGTAAAACGGATATTTGAAGGTGTCCTAAGTTCACCTTAGCCTCACCTAGAATTTCCTTGGTGGTGGATGGAACCCCATAACCAGCACAAACACCGTTCCTGTTCTGCTCCTCTTGGCTTTACCTACACCATAATTACAAACCAAATTACATTGCACTTGCTTCAGATGTTCTTTTTTTTTCTGTGTAGCAGACCAGATTGTATTAACATCATGACCAAAGGAACTATTCTACAATTGCAATTGTTTAAAGCTGTCATATGGTTCCCTAATGAGTTATGAAATTATTTTGATCTGGTTTATATGGGCAAAACCCAACTTGTGTCTGTTAGAATAACTACACCCTGGCCAAATTAAAATTATTTGTAAATGTGGTAGATGGTAGGGTTTAGCAAAGCAGGTGATCTAGTCCCCAGTAAGGGACCTGGGAAATGCCATCCAAGAGCAAGTGGAAGACTTTAAAAGGGCAAGTGGGTTTACTCCTGACAAAACCATCTAGTAAGGTTTGGGACCGTAAGAGTTAGAATATCATATGTTTAAGCTAAGATATATCTTTTTCAGCAAATATTTTGAAAACAATTAATTATCTAATTAGTAGTAGACATATTAAAGCAAGACTACAAGCTCATTGAAAATAAATGAAGTTTTAATGCATCTTATTCGAGATACATATGTTTTGAGATTATTCTGTTTTTTGAGTTCCCAATGATCTTTCTGTGACCGAACCAGCATTTAAATCAGCAAATAAAACAAGGAACAAAACTGAACACTAGGCCAGTCCTGCAGGACACAAGCTTCTGATTTTTTTTTTTTTTTTCTCAAATCAGAGCACAACTTTGTAATTTGCAAAATTTTTGTTGCTATATTTTTTTAATATCTATTGGCAATATTGGCTTTTTTGTTGTGATATTTTGGGTTAGATGAAATTTTTTAATGTTCATAAAATGTAAATGCTTTCCTTTTACTTACTGAACATCAAATAGGGTTTTTTTCAGGTATTATATATTCACCACTATCTTTTCCCATAGTGGGAAGATGGCTTGAAGAAGCTAGTACTTGGGAATCTTAATTTTTCATTTTTCTTCGAAATCTGAGTAACCACGCATTAGTCACAGGTAATCCACAGAGCATTGTGGGAAACACAGTGCTCCTGGGAGCCCAGGTAATACGATTGAAGGGGGACTTGGATTACACCTCACATAAATCAGTATGCTAATAAGGAAATAAAAGATAATGATTTATTGCACTGATACAAAATAAAACATTTTGCTTATTAAAAAAGAAACATTCTGATTTAGGTTCAATAATTTATTTAAGAGTTTTAATCCAGGGAAAACTTCTTACAAATATTTTGATTTTACTAGAAGGGGGTTTAATTACTGAGGTTTCAAGAGGAAATTGTCATGGTTTATTGAAACTGGAAGATCATTCCTACCGAGAATTCTCCTTTCTTTGTAACACCAAAGAATCTGGACTCTGTGTCCTCAGGCTTCAGGCTTTCAACCACATTTCCTCTTCCTCAGACTTTAACTACATTTGGAATAATTTGCACCCAGCTAAGCAAATGCTATGAACACTAGGGACACGTTGTGTTTTGTGCAGAGAAGTATCTGGAGCAAGAGATAAACCTGTGTTGCAACACAAGGTTGTTCTGAAGGAACAGACTCCACTGCTTGACAAACCTCTTCTTCATTCTTGTTAAGGCACCACTTTCCGATCCTTAGCTTTCATCACATTTGGTGTGCCATAGATTTTGGTTTCTTTGTATTTGGTATGGGGAGGAGACTTATTATAAAGGAACAATAGCATCAAGAACCATCAGGCATAGTCACGCCAGTGTAATTCTTTCACAGTGGCAAGCTTAGTGATTCACTGTGTCTCCTGCCAAATGCTTTGAATCAATGTGAAGCAAGCAGGAACGGTAATCCCTTCCTAGTTTTGTCCTAGAACATTCCTCCTACCATCAGTGCTCCCCAGCAACGTCTTCTGAAAACTCAGGTTAGCAGAGCCAGCACGAACCACAGCAGCTCACGCATGCTCCAGGCTGCAGGGTTTGCCTGGCAAACAGTCATGATCTGGGTACCTTTTGGACAACTCTTGCAAGTACCTGTTTCATGTCTGCACATCTTGTACACATTGTTTAACAGGCGGTTATGGGACCAAAACAGAAATGAAGAAACTTCCAGCATTGCCACAGCTAACAGAAACGGAGTGAATGAAACTTGCCTCTGTGTTATCGAACCTGGCTGAGAGTCTTGCTGCACAAGAATTCTGACTAAAGGGCTGCTACAGGCATAATCCCTTAACCCAACTCTAATACCAGCCTCAGAGGAGTGCAGGACCACACTGACATCCTTTTGAAATTACCAGGATGGTCTCCTTCTCTGCTGTTTTTATCACCTCCTATGCTCCCCACAGCTAATGTTCCCTCACCTCTCATTTATCATCTCTTTCCTTGGTTAGGCTAGAGCTCCTGCCACCCCCTCAATGGCAGCACCTTTCTCCCTCAGAGATCCACTACTTTCCTGTCACTCCCAGCTCTGAGTCACAGCTCCCTCAGGAAGAAAGTGGGAACCAGCCATATGCACAGACCAGGCAGGCACACAAGACAGGCAACTGTCACCTGCAGAGATGGACATTTTTTAACTGAGGAGGTTAAAGACTCTCATCATCACATCCTGCACCTTCAGCACAAGCAAAAATGGTAGTTTCAGCATTGCATCAGCATAATTCACAACTATCTAATTTATCTTTAACGAAAATTATGTCTTTCCCCCTCATTCTAGCAAATGGGAGAAAAAAGTACCTGTTGCTCGTTTCATGATTGCCATGAAGCTTTTAGGTTCAGTTAAGATGATGCAAAGGATTATAAGAGCAGGCAACACTCCCTCATGTTGGGGCACTCTTTTCATTTCACTCAGCTCTGTGAAACCCTGCAGGAGCATATAAAGGGCTTAAAAAAGGGGTGAGGAGGCAGGACAGAGCAAGCCAGGGCACTTCGTCATACTTCATAGCATTTACCGGCACCTGCGAGGTCATTGTGGTAGGGATAAAAAGCATGACATTGCCAAGGCCTGTGGTAGGGAAAGATGAGAAAAGGCAGGAGGAAACCAGTCTTTGACATCTGGGAACAGGAGATGCAGGGCTTCCCTTGAATTATGATACACAATCACAAAATCAATAGTTGAAGTTAGCAGGGACCTCTGGAAGTTCATCTGGTCCAACCCCACTTCTCAAGCAGGGTGACCTAGAGCTGGTTGCCCAGGACCATGTCCAGCTGGGTTTTGAATATCTCCAAGGATGGAGCCTTTAAAACCTCTCCAGACAATCTGTTCCAGTGTTTGAGCACCCCCACAGTCAAAAGGATTTTTCTTATATTTAAACATAATTTCCTATTTTTTAGCTTGTGTCCATTGCTTTTTTGTCCTGTCACTGGACATAAGTGAGAAAAGTATGGCTCCCTTGCCTTCATTCCCTCCTATCAGCTATTTATCCACATAGAAAAGATCCCCTTGGAGCCTTCTCTTCTCTAGGCTGAACAGTCCCAGCTCTTTCAGCTTCTCTTTGTATGAGATGCCCCAAGCAGGGCAGAAGGCTGGCTTGGCTCAACAGGGATCTTCCTCTAGAACCTAGGCAGAAAAGGAAAGTGTATGGACATGGGAAGCAAGGACAAGTGATTTAGGAGGACTACAGAGATGCTGTTTGTCACTGTAGGGAGAAAATTTGTGAGGGCAAAGCTCAGTTAGCGTTCAAGCTGTCTAGCACTGTGAAAGACAGCAAAAAAGACTTTTTAAAATATGTTAACAGCAAAAGGAGGATCAGAGATAACATCTGTCCATTGCTTTATGAGGTCTGTCACCTCACAAATAGGGACGTAGACAAAGCAGAGACATTTAATGCCTTCTCTGTCCCTGCCTTTAACACCAATGATGGGCCCTGGGACCCTCGGAGCCCTGTGTTGGAAGACCATGATTGGAGGGGATGAAAAACTCCCAGCCAACTCTGAACTTGTTCAAGACTTGCTAGTCCAGCTGGATGCACATGTCTATGGAGCCTGATGGCATTTGTCCCAGGGTACTGAAAGAACTGGCCAATATCATTGGGGGATATCTCTCCATTATTTTTCAATGGTCTTGGGAGTCTGAAGAGGAGTCAACTGGAAGCTGGCAAATGTTGTCCCAATTTTCAAGACGGGTAAGAAGGAAGACCCTGGTAATTACAGACGTGTCAGTCTCCCTTTAGTGCCTGGTAAAATTATGGGGAAAGTTATCTTGTGAGTTATTGAAAAATACGAGAGACAACGTGGTCATTGGTTATAGCCAGAACAGGTCCACAAAGGGAAAGTCCTGCTTAAGCAACTTAATTTCCTGTTATAACAAGGTCACCCATCTAGCTGGCCAAGGGAAGCCAGTACATATGGTGGTTTTGGATTTTAGCAAAGCTTTTGAAACTGTCTCTCACAGTATTCTTCTGGGCAAGATGTCCAGCACACAGCTAGAGAAGTCCATAATACATTGGGTGAACAACTGGCGATGGGTCGGGCTCAAAGAGTTTCAGTACATGGGGTTGCATCAGGCTGGCAGCCAGTCACCAGTGGCATTCCCCAGGGCTCAGTTTTAGGGCCAATGCTCTTTAATGTTTTTATAAATTATATGGATGCAGGATCAAATGTACATTAAGTTTGCTGATGATACTAAACTAGGAGGAGCTGTGGAGCCCCTCAAGGCCAGAGAGGCCTTACAGAGAGATCTGGAAAAACTAGAGAGCTGGGCAATCACCAAGCATATGAAATTTAACAAGAGCAAGTGATGGATTCTCCACCTGGGACAAAGTCATCCTGGTTATACATACGAACTGGGGGACAAGAGGCTGGAGAGCAGCCCTGTGGAAAGACATCTCAGATTTGGGTTGATGGCAAGTTGAATATGAGACAACAGTGTGCTCTGGCAACCAAAAGGACCAACCATGTCCTGGGGTGCATCAAGCATAGCATAGCTAGCTGATCAAGGGAGGTTATTGTCCCACTCCACACTGCACTGGTGCAGTGCCAGCTCCAGTGTTGTGTGCAGGTTTGGGTGGCTCAATATAAGAGGGACATCAAAGTATTAGTGTGTCCAGAGCAGGGTGACCAAGATGGTGAAAGGTCTCGAGTGCAAGACTTTATAAGGAGCAGCTGAGGTCAATTGGTTTGTTCATCTTGGAGAAGAGAAGGCTGAAGGGTGACCTCATTGCAGTCTGCAACTTCCTCAAAGGGAGTGGTGGAGGGGGAGATGCTGATCTCCTCTCTGGCAACCAGCAATAGAACACGAGGAAATGGAATGAAGCTGCATCAGGGGAAGTTCAGATTGGACATTAGGAAAAGGTTCTTCACTGTGAGGGTGATCGGTCACTGGGACAGGTTCCCTAGGGAAGTGGTCATAGCACCAAGCCTGTCAGAGTTCAAGGAGCATCTGGATAACACTCTTAGTCACATGGTTTATTTTTAGGTACTCCTGCAAGGAGCATGGAGTTGGACTTGATGATTTTTATATGTCTCCAGTATGCCCATGTTTCTCTTGTACTGGGGAACCCAGCTCTGGACATAGCACCCACATGTGCCTCACCAGGTCAGAGCAGAGGGGAAGGATCTCCTCCCCCGACCTGTTGGCAATGCCCTGCTTAATGCAGCCCAGGAGTACAGGCACTGAGCAGTGCTTTTGAGCTCTGTTTTGCTTCATAGTCAGAGAAAAAAATGAGTATCTTTAAATGAAAAGGTCACTGCATTTTGGGTGTTTTGTGCCTTCTGCCCACTCTTTTTGTTGCCAAGTACCAGTGAACTGTAGCAGATTGGCAAGGTTTGCATCACTTGATCTCAAGACTTTGTACAAATACATCATTGCAAACCTGTCTTCATAAAGAGCTCTTTCAGAGTTGGTGCAGCACTTTGGGGTTGGGATTTCCCACATGCCAGCCACAGTGCGTTTATGCTCTGAGTAGATGCTCTTAGTGCACAGAAAGTATGAGGTAACTTACTCCTCTTCCAAACTGTGACTTGTAAATGCTTACCCTACACTTCAGCCCATTAACTTCTCAGGAGACAAGCCCTGGAGTGAAAATGCACCTCACTGCACTCAGCTGAACAGTGTGAAAACTCAGTGGGTAGCAGATACCCCACAGCAAGTGTAAACCATGAGGTAAAACCTGCCTCCAATGAGACAACTTGCTAAAAAGCAACGTGTTTTGCCCAGAGGGTCTGGCAGTCTGATACACAGGGTGTCTGACACTTAATATTCACATCATATCCTACAAAAAGATCAACACGGAGCCTTTCAGGGTTGATAATGAACAACCCCTCTAGTAATTAAACTCTGTGCACCTTTTGAAAACAGTTTTAAGTCCTCTGGGACTCTAATTCTCACATGCGTCACTGAAGCACAGGTTCAGTATTCCCACAGAAAGCAGTGATCCCTCTGATTTACGGACTTCCCCACCCTTGGAACTGAGACATTGACATGTTCTGCTCCAGGCACTGAAAACCTCAGCACTGCTTTCTCTCCTTTTCTTTTTTTTTCATTTTTTCTTTTCCCCTAAAGTAAGTGTTTCCTGTCAAATTAATGTTCCCAATTACAAGTGGATCTAATCCCTGGTGATTACCTACCTACCCTAATTGACTGTCTTGTTCCAAACCAAGGCAGGGTGTTTGAACAGACAAACAAAAAAAGGCTCTGATTTGATGAGACAGAGAGAGAAAACACTTACCTTCACAAAATATAAGCTGGCTTTCTCTCTCCCAATTACTACCCTTCCTCCTTTGAGCAATTAAAACTGTCTTGAAAAGTTTATGGATTCCAGAAACTTTAGTCACATACAGTCTGCTGGTTCATCTGGTCCCTGTGGAGTTGATAATGGGACACGACTCAGAGTTTTCTGAAGTGCATTGGGAATTAAAACATTTCAAAAAATTGCTACTTAATTCCAAGGCAATGTGCTTCCCTTACTGTCTAATTCCTAATTTCAAGGTATTGGATGCTAGTTTTTTGACTGATGGAGACATAGGCTTTAACATTCCCAGAATGATGCTTTCTCTCTAATATCATCCCATATTAGTTTCAGAGGTGTTTTGCAAGGAAGAAACCCATGCACCTGTTAATCACAGTAAGATTTTGGGCAACTAATATGTAAATTGTTTACATCCGTCTTATGTACTAGTCAGAGTAAATATGTCACATAGGGAGTGCAAGATATGTAAACCAACAGGGAGTTTCTGCCTGTTTAGAGTTTTACCTGTTGGTATAAAATTATAGAAATAAAGGAAGGACTATTCTTCTGAAGTTTTAGCCATGTCCTTCAAAATACCAGAAGCAAATAGGAAGAGCTGTGTCTCCTAAGAAGGAGTGGAAAAGAAAGAATGTATAAATTCTCCCATGCTCAATTACAACAGCACACAAACTGGGAACTCCTCCACCAACAACAAACACATCTTCCTCATTCCAGAAAACTTATAAACTTCATGGTTCAGATCCAAATCTAGGGGGAGCTGACAGTTCTCTGCTGACTTGAAGTAAAATGGCCTGATAGACACTATAAGAGGATTTTCTCTGTACTGCAAAAGGAGAAGATGTAAAAGTCTTCTGAAAAGATTTCTGAACAGCCCCAGCATCTGAGCAAAGCCCTTCACCAGGCCCTCGCTTGCCAGCAGTCAATCCAAGCAGACATTTAGATGCTGTCAATACACTATAGCAGCCAAGAAGAGTGACAGGGACCTTGACATATTGTTTTTTTTTAGTATAGGAGAGTTACGTGAGAGTCTGATGGCAGAAGATACTCACACTGACTACTAGTTGCAGAGTGATTTATCAGCCTTGTTTAAGTGGAAATGAAAAATGAAGGGGAAAGGATTTAAGTGTGCAAATTATTCTTAACCTTATTGTCTTACATGGGAAAAAAAAAGTGGGAAAAACACGGCTAAGAAATTATAGGGTAGCATTAAAGTTCTTAAATCATCAAAATACCTCCCATGACATGCTTTTCCATGCTTAATTCAATGAGTGCATGCAAAAGGAAGGGGAAGTGGTGTAGGAAGAATAGGAAGGAGCCAGCAAGCACTCTGCACATGTTTCTAACACAATTCTGCATTTCAGTAGCCCATGTGTTCCCTCAGCATCATCTATGCACATACTTATATTTACCAGCACCAAACAAAAGGGGCACTTTTTAGTCTAACAGATCTGAAATAAATGTGCAGATGCAGACATGTTTGCAACAAGCATGCACCCATTTGGTATGTCAATGCTCCACTGGATGCAGTTCCTTAAAAGAAAATATCCTTGATTCTAAAATGGACATTCACCCAAATTCTGTTAAAACCGAAATGAAAAACAGCCTCTGCCAGAACAAAATGGACGTGTGCCCTGTCCAACTTACTTCAATATTTATCTTAAATACACTTTAGCTCTTTCTTACATTTTTGAGATTCTTTTACATTCATTGTCTAGTGGAGAAGCAGTGTACCCAGGGATGGTGTCTTGCAATCACCTCAAAAGCCAGTATCACCCCCGAAATGTTTCCGTGAAAATAATTTTTAATCCTGACTGATTACTGATTATGATCATTGTTCATTATTCTTTCTGATACTTTTTTTATGAAGTGCATTTGTTAAAGCATAAAATTGGTCAAGATTACAAATAACTTGCCCTGACAGCTGGAGGGCAGCATTTCTCTCACAATGAAAAACAATTTGTCTGCAGTGAAGGCAGATGCCAGGACAGTATTTAGTATGTTTCAACTATAGAGGACCAATAATTCTTCAAAAACACTCCTGAAAAGATGGAAATCTGAATCAATCCCCTGAAGAGTTTGGGGAAATAGGGATACATATAACCCTTGATCTGAAAGCAACTTCAGGGCCAGTGGTGCATCCTTGGCATCCCATTGCTAGAGAAGGGAAGGGAGCAGGATGGATCAGCACCCCAGACAAGATCTAGGGGTAGCACTGACATCACAGGGCTGCTCCCTCTCTGGCGACTGGCAGTGTAGGCTATCCTCTTGCAAGAGGTTCTTTCCACATACTGGCAATTGCCAGTGGCTTCCTAGGATGGTGTAGGCTGCTGGGGAGAGCACCTGGACCTTGAGGATCACTCAGTAGCTTGCAGCAGATGGTAAATCCTGAACTAACCACCAGTGGTATTTCATGAAGAGATTGGTGCTGTCAGATGCTGCAGGCACTCATTTGTTTCAGTCCTTTTCTATCCAAGCCACTGCTACATGCATATTCAAAGGGCACACATCAGAGACTATCCCTGTCTCCACTTTAACACTCATCTAAGACAAATATGAAGGTCCAGCTGATGTCCATTCACAACCGTTAGGCTGGGCAAGTGGTTAAAAGCCTCACAGCCTCAGTCCTCAAGTCACGTACAGCCTAGCTATGAACTTCACGGGCTAGATCAGGTGGTCCTGAGATGTCCCTCATTAGCAGGACACAGCAACTTCATCTGTGAAACAGGGGCCTGGGCAGAGCCCAAACCACTAAGCTGATTACACTGGGCTCTGTCCTGGCATTCCTGCAGTTGCCTATGGGGAGGTGGAAGTGTGGTGGAAGAGAAGGAGGAGGAGGGAAGCATCAGAGGGCAGGGGTGGATGGCCAGTGGGAGGGCAAAGAGGCAGGCGTAGGAGCCTGGAGCGTACTGATTTAACAGCAGAGGTGCGCCTGAATGCACCTTTTGACCTGGGTTTGAGCTGCCTCCCTTGTGGGAGTGAGTTCACACCTCAGGCTATTTCCACACATTATTAAAGTATCATCAGCTTAGGGATACGACCCAGTTCATTTTCACGCACCCACGGGTTACAACTGAAATTATCAGCAATCTTCTGTAGGAGATGTGGGTTACATGCAAAATAAGCACACACGGCATTGTCTTCAGTATTTGTTAATTAAGCTCCAAATGGCAAAAAATACAGCCAGTTTTAATTAATGTGTTGCACAATGGCAAGTTTAGGTTACAACAGTGAGGGCCAAAAAGATCTCAGTTTGCTCAAATTAAATGTCATCAGGTTTTAATCCCACTGAAGTGAGGAACATCTTAACCACTACCTAAGGCTGAGTATTTCTCCCAAGATTTATTTAGTATTAACAACAGTCATTCTGAATTTTTCTTATGCATATTATTGCTTGTCGTGGTTTAACCCCAGCTGGCAACTAAGCACCACACAGCTGCTTATTCACTCCCCCCACGTCAGAATGGGGGAGACAATAGGAAGGGTAAAAGTGAGAAAACTCCTGGGTTGAGATAAAGACAGTTTAATAGGTAAAGCAAAGGCCACGCACACAAGCAAAGCAAAACAAGGAATTTATTCACCACTTCCCATCGGCAGGCAGGTGTTCAGCCATCTCCAGGAAAGCAGGGCTCCATCACGTGTAACGGTTACTTCGGAAGACAAACACCATCACTCTGAACATCCCCCCCTTCCTACTTCTTCCCCCAGCTTTCTATACTGAGCATGACATCATATGGTCTGGAATATGCCTCTGGTTGGTTGTGGTCAGCTGTCCCAGCTGTGTCCCCTCCCACCTCCTTGTGCACCCCCAGCCTACTCACTGGTGGGATGGGGTGAGAAGCAGAAAAGGCCTTGATGCTGTGTAAGCACTGCTCAGCAATAAGGAAAACATGCCTGTATTATCAACACTGTTTTCAGCACAAATCCAAAACATAGCCCCATGCTAGCTACTGTGAAGAAAATGAACTCTATCCCAGCCAAAACCAGCACATTGCCCAACTCCTGTTTGAAAATTACAGCCAAATTATTAGCCTCTCTTCAGTCCAAGCAGTAGGGAGAGGGAAGTACTGAGTGATCACGTCACCAGTCCATTACGTAAGAAAATCTGGATGTATGTTAAACTAGTGGTATCTTAGCAGAATAAACTAAAACATAGTCAGATACCCCCCACTGGATAGCATTATATTTATTGCCTTACCTTTTTTTTAAGAATCCTAAATGCTTTAAAATTTTTTTTTCACCTTCCCTGTTTTCAAACACACAGAGTATTGATATTAGGTTCCAGTCACCTCGAGAAGCAATTTCAAAGAAGCCTCCAACTTGATTTGTGTTCCTGTGGTCAATTGTTCTATTTTCTCACAGAAGGTCATTGCTAAGACAAATGCCTGACAGAAATCTGCTGTCTTTCATCATTAGATTTTTCTGAGCTGATGGATTCCTACCCAGGGAAGCTTTATACAAGCCGCACCAAGAGAAGCAGAAAAACTCTACTGTGAATTTTTACCATTTGCTCTCCGATGCACTGCTTTCCAAACTGCATCTCGGGTGGGGAGCCAGATCTTCAAGTGAACTGGGTTATCTGCTGCTTCCTTTTCAAAGGAGAGGTCTAATGCAGGAAAAGATTCGCATTTTCAAATGAATTTTTACCTCCTTCTGTCTGAAAAGTTAATACCAAAGTGGACATAAATTGAGATTAAGCCAGTTCTTGAAGGCATCTTTGGGGCAAAAATAATATTTCCTTATTTGTAAAGGTACTGTAGGGGTTGGTGGAAATACACACAGATCCAGTACTGATGGCACAGCAGTGTTGATTTACACCTTCTAAGGACTTTGCTGGTTCCTACATGGAAATGCTGAGCAGCTTTTTTTTTTTTTTAAGGGATGTGAGCTTTTAATTATTGTATTAACATTGTCAACTGTCAAACGGTTTGAAATAATTTAATATTCCCAGTCTCCTTACAACGTTTTTATTGATATTCATGAAGTGAATCCCCTCCTGAGATGTCTAGACTGAATGTCAATATGGTTTATAGATGAAGACATAGTTTATAGATGGAAGCTATTAATAATTGAATCCTGAAATTGTTTAATTTTACTTCAATAAAAGGCCAAGCAGGACAGGAACCAATATGCCCTTTTACTAAATTATTGCACAAGTGAGTACAACCATCAATGATGGAAAAAAAAAAAAAGTGATTGACTTGGGAGGCATATTTTAATAAATAAAATTATTTTGTTGAAATTATTTTCCTGGGTGAAATTCCTTCTTGCCACATATGACATGAGTAGAGATACCTCTTTATAGTGCCTACATGCACTAGAAATAACTTATGGAAGACATATTTTATCCTTCAACCTCTCCTTGAAAGTCATACCAGAAAGGACTAAGGAGAGACATGTTCCCAAGAATGATCACAAGAGTAATATTTAAGCTCTATGCAGGAACAGCAGAATAAATATTGTTTCTCCTGTATTATTCATAGCACGACAATAGCTGGTCATAACACTCCCTTCTGTCCTTATGAAATATGTTTATCCAATAATCTAATCAGGATGAGTAAAGGTCTGGGAATATCTTGAGAGAGAAGATTACTAGCCTTTCAAATATGAGAAAAAACTTCTTTCATGGACAAGCACGTAACAAACCTGGACCTAGAGGAAAGAAGAAATATTATCCAATCTGTAAATCACAATAGTTCTACTGGAAATGTTGAGGTCCCAAAGGTGCCAGCAAGCTTCCAGGGAGAACACTAGTCAGTACCTCACTTGTCCATTATGTCTATAAAATTTTCTACCATTGAGGGCTCATTGTTTAAATATCCATTGTCTGATCCCATGCCCACTAAAGTCAGCACATCTTTATTTCTTGTTAACGTCAATGGATATTGTATCTCAGTCCTGAAAAGACCTATTTCTATCTTTCTCAATTATGCTGGAATTCCTGATAAAACCAGTACTTATTGTTTATAGCACTTTAGGTTTCTACAACTTTTTTTTTTACTTTTACTATGAATAGAATCAGAATGTTTGATTGCTTTCATAAAGGAAACTGAGTGTATGTCTGGGTGCACATGTGATAGGAAGGAAACATCTCTTTAGGTTTCCTGGTCTACACAGGAGCTCAGTTATCATTATGATCTCTTTGGAAAAGGCATATCTTAAAACCTAACAGATATTCTACATCATTTCTGTACCAGTGTAAAATGGCTCAGGAGTCACCTTCAGCATAACATCTGACCAGTCTGAGTATGAACAAAGCTGAAAGATAATATTAACTGAAACTGAAAATTACAGGTAGAATTTAGCCAAGAGATACTTAGTACATAGGTCTGACTATGGGTGACCTGCTAAGATTCAAGATTCACTAAGAGTGTTTCATTAGGAGGTTTGTGAAGACCCTCGCATAGGAAAATGCCATTTCACTTTTAGTCTTACACAGCACTAGAATGGTACCCACCTTTGGATAACTATGGTTTTAAAAGACAAATGTGCCTGATGTCATCATAGTAACAAATAGGGAATACTTAAGCTCACGTAGAAATTTAATTCAGGTCTGTGCAAAAGTGGCAAAAGGTTCACAACTGCTATCTTCTAAAGAATTATAAAATCATCTGAAAAAATGCAGTAAAAAACAGCTTTCATCACAAAAATTGAAGCATTTTAAATGTTGACTCCTTCTGTCACTTTTAGGTCTGTCAGAGCATCATCTGTGCAGGGACACCCCTGAGACATCTTAGTCTGCTTTAGTGGACCCTATTTTCCAAACATCAGTCAAAGGTGCTTCCTTGTTCCCTAGAGAATGTGTAGATGCCATGGCCTCAAACAGTCTTGGGTTCAATGTTTTCTTTCAGTTCAGGCATCTTTGCAGGCCTTCTCACACCTACCAGTCATTTACCCTCTCCATCAGTGGAGCTGAAACACTTTTCTATAAACTTTTGCCAATAGTNCCTAACATGTCTTGTAAAGCAAGCAGTGGTCTTTCCCACTGTATAAAGTGTCATTTCACCAACCTAACTGCTTTGCCTGAGGTGAAATGACTGTTTATTTGACTTCCATGAGTGCAAGAAAGCTTTTCAATACCCTTTCTCAAATATGAATCCCCACTGTTACCAATATAAATCAATATCAAACAATGTGGAGCACTGTATCGTTTACCTACATGTTTGTATTTTAGTGGCGAAAAAAGTCTGTTTGAATCTTTCTGCTGTGTTCAGATGAGTGGCTTAGGGGCAAATGTGTAAGAGAAGAAACAATTATAATCTTATATCCATGGGTGACAGAGAACTGTGGCACTGACAATTCTTTAATTTGATTGTTGAGTCTAATCTTCTCGTGTCAGCAGACAAATATACAATATGCCCTAACATTCCTGCACTGCTGATCCGGAAATGTCACTGTTTACAGAGTGTAATGAATCCTGAGACTTGCTCCACTGGAGGGCTTTTCTTCCACCCACAAGATCCACTGTCCTTTTTGTTCCAGTCCCAAAATATGAGCATATTTTACCACAATGTCAAAAGTCATGTCAATTAGACAGCATGATAGAAGCAGGAAGTACTCAACCTTGACAATTCAGGATGGCCCATGTTCATCTGAATTATAAGTAGGACTTTTATTCTAGAGAGAGAGAGTTACATCTAAGCTCTACAGACAATCATACAACAGATAGCCCCAACTCAGATTTCAGATGTTATAATGTAGATAATTACTTATGGCATGAAGTAAAGAAATGGAAAGCATGGTATTTGTATATCGTTATGGGATAACCATATGTCAGCAGATAGAATCACCTCTCTGTACTTCTGAATAAATTTGTTCCATTCAGAAACTGGGAAGCACATTAAAAGATTATGTTATAGTCATTTTTATTTCCAGTTATTTTCTATTACTAGCTCTCTCTATTCCTATTACTCATTCCTGCTCTTTTACTGGACAGTGTTCTTGTGCCTGCAGTGTGATGTGGATCAAGAAATTGATCTACTTTAAAAAAAACCCAAAACAACTGCTGTTAGATTAGGTTAGATCACCTGAACAATGGGAGATATAGTGCCCAGACATCAGCTGGTATTTCAACAAAAAGTCTAGTCTCCTGAAGCCCACAGACTAAAAGGACCATTATAGAACCATAGAATAGTTTGGGTGGGAAGGGACTGTTAAAGGTCATCTAGTCCAACCCCCCTTGCAATGAGCAGGGACATCTTCAACTAGATCAATATTAAAGCTGGATCTTTCCATAGATCATGATCCAAGCCAAGTTAAGGGCCTTGGGAATCTTTCTATCTGTTTCAACAGGTTTTTAACTTGGCCTATGATAAGTGAAGTGAATCTGTGTGCTCTGATCTGGTAACAAAGCATATATTGCCTACATAGTATATAATAGTTTCTTCATCCACAAAACATTTAAGGCAAGCACAGGAATGTGGAACATCATGAGAGCCTGAAGTAAATGAAGGTTATTTTGCCTGTGGGTCTCCTTAAATTGTGACCATCTGTTGGCCTGATGAAACAGGTGCCGAGCATTTGCAACTCCACTGAAACACAGGGAGCTTGGTGGAGTTCTGTGCTAGCTGAAAATTCTCTCACTCTTTTCGGTCCACAATTAGCTATGGGAAGGGTGTGCTGCCATTAGATGAACCAGCCCAATACAATCTCATAAAGAGAATCAATTTCTTTATAGATCAGAAAACATTCAGATTTTTGGAACTGATTATTATTTAATCCTTTATATTTGGGGTTTATCTACTCAAGAAGTGAATGCAGCAAAATACTATTTCTTTGAGCTATGGGCACACTAATTAACAGCAAGAAGTGTTTGAAAGAATTACTATATTGTCATTCTAACTTTACAGACAAAATATATTCAGGCAATTAATTTTAATATGTTCCAAATTTTATTCACTGGCATACAAAATGGAAATGAAATAGCACTTAGCTGAAAACAAGGAATAGTTCCTCAGCTAAAGTTAAGTGACATTACTCTTTTTTAATTTCAGTTGTTCTTTGCTAATTCATGTAAGCTAAAGATCTGTCACAAAATGGAGATTTGACCCAGATATCTAGAAAAACAGGTTTAAATCTATTAGGCTACTTTAAGCTAATAGATGCAAGTTGAAGGCAAAAGCGACCTTTTCCTGATACAGCTATGTTTCCATGGGATGCAAATTCCCCAGGCTCATGTCTACTGGCTAAAAAATGTTGCCATAAGCAAACGATAGTTTTAACAGAATTGTTGCATGGGACAGACAATCTGCTGAAATGGTTGAGAGGTTTAGGAAGCTTATTCCAAACCACTAGAAAATTGCTACAATAATTTCTGCAGAATTTATAGTTCCATTGTAGTCAGTTTTTCTTTATACTATCCACATTGTTGATTCAGCTGTGCTAGTAATTGTAAGGGATGATGTTATAATAATGTCATTTTGGCAAGATGCAGTACTATTTAACTAATACATTATTTTCTAAAAGGATTTCTTTTAGAAGCCATATGTTCTTACTATATCATTTACTGCTTTCTCTCCAGCCTTTGAATACAAACAGAAATAGAAATGGCAGGAGGTAACAAAGCTTGTCATATAATCTCTTTCCCCTTAACCTTTATTCAGGATGATCCCTTCAGCTCATGAAAAGTCTACTTTGGAGCAATGTGAATTGTTTGTTAGGAAACCCAAAGCAAAGTAAAATTCAGCTGTCTGCAGCTTTTCCTAGAGATGTAGTATCCAGCCCATGTTTTGTCAAAAGGTTTGAGTCTTTTGATTAAACCTGAGGTTAGTTATGAATGAATTGGTGCCAATTTATTGTTTTGTATCAAAAGAAAAAGATAAACTCCAGGATTTCACATGCTTCCAGCTACAGATTGACCAAAATCTGAACTGTGAAGCTCATGTTCTTGCTTCAAAGACAGAAAATGCCAGAACTGAACCCTGGAGAGAGAGGGACCATGATGAGCAGAAATGCTGCAGGCAGAGGGTCACAGCTATTCTTTCACATCCTCCACCGCTCTCTCTCAGGGAAACTGTCCAGATTCCTGATTTGCATCCATGCCACAAATAAAAAAATGAACCAAAGAGGCTGCCCAGAGCCTAGAAGACTGGAGCAGCCTGTAAATTTGTTCAGTCTT